>JAQZBX010004709.1:0-59067 GCA_029593785.1 Cabassous unicinctus | reverse complement strand
TTATTTCCTTCTTTCTGCTTCCTTTGGGGTTAGTTTGTTGTTCTTTTCCTAATTCCTCCAGATGTGCCATTAGGTCTTTGATTTTAGCTCTTTCTTCTTTTTTTGATATATGCATTTATGGCTGTGAATTCCCCTCTCTGTACAGCTTTTCCTGTATCCCATAGGTTTTGATATGTTGTGTTGTCATTTTCATTCATTTCAAAGTAGTTACTGATTTCTTTTGAGATTTCCTCCTTGACTCACTGTTTGTCTAAGAGTGCGTTGTTTAACTTCCATATCTTTGTGCCCAATCTGATTCTCTGGCCCTTACTGATTTCCAACTTCATTCCACTATGGTCAGAGAAATTCCTTTGTATAAGTTTAATCTTTCTGAATTCATTGAGAGTTGTTCTGTGGCCTAGCATGTGGTCTATCTTGGAAAATGATCCATGTGCACTTGAGAAGAATGTATATCCCACTGTATTTGGGGGTAGTGTTCGGTATATGTCTATTAGGTCCAGATCCTATAAAGTATTATTCATAGCCTTTGTTTCTTTATTGATTTTCTGTCAAGATGTTCTGTCTAGTGCTGATAATGGTGTATTAAAATCCCCCACTATAATTGTAGAGGCATCTATTTCTCCAATTAGCTTTTCCAGTGTTTGCCTCATGTATTTTGATGTGCCCTAATTAGGTGCATAAATGTTTATGATTGTTCTTTCTTCTTGAAAGATTACCCCTTTTATTAATATATAGTGTCTGTCTTTGTCTCTTACAATAGTTTTGCATTTAAAGGCTATTTTGTCAGATATTAGTATAGCTACTCTCACCCTTTTTTGGTTATTGTTTGCTTGTAAAATTGTTTTCCAACCATTCACTTTCAGCCTTCTTGAATCCCTGGGTCTATGGTGGGTTTCTTGTAACAGAATATAGATGGGTCATATTTCCTTATCCATTCTCCTGGTCTGTGTCTCTTGACTGGTGAGTTTAATCCATTATCATTCAATTATTACTGTCAAGGAATTACTTACATTAGCCATATTTTCTTTGGGTTTATGTATGTCATATGTTGTTCTTATTTTTCTTTTTGTCTTTTTAGTTGTTCTTACAATCTCCTCCAACTCTCTCTCTCCTATTTTTTTCCTTTTCACCTACAGAACTCCCTTTAGTATTTCTTGAAGGGCAGGTTTCATATTGACATACTCTTAATTTTTGTTTATCTGTGAATATTTTGAACTCTCCCTCGTTTTTTGAATGGCAGTTTTGCTATATAGAGAATTCTTGACTGGAAGTTTTTTTCTTTTAGCACTTTAACTATGTCGTACCACTGCCTTCTTGCCTCCATGGTTTCAGATGAGAAATAGCACTTCATCTTATTGAGCTTCCTTTGTATGTGATGGTTCTCTTTCCTCTTGTTGATTTCAGTATTCTCTTTTTGTCTTGAGCATTGGGCAATTTGACAAGTCTTGGAGTAGGTCTGTTGGAATGTATACTTTTTGGGGTGCATTGCACTTCCTGGACATGTACGTCCACTCCCTCAGTAGGGTTGGGAATTTTCAGCCTTTATTTCCTCCAATGCTCCTTTGTCCCCTTTCCCTTCTCTTCTCCCTCTGGGATGCCTATAATACATATGTTTGTATGTTTCATGTTGTCATTCAAATCCTTAAGTCCCTGCTGGATTTTTTCTATCTTTTTATCTATCTGTTCTACTATCTTTTTCATTTCAGGTGTACTGTCTTCCACATCACTAATTCTTTCCTCTGCCTGTACAAATCTGCTGTTATGAGATTCCAGTGTATTTTTCGTTTCTTGGATTGTGCCATTCATCACCACCATATCTATTATCTTTTTATGTATGTTTACAATTTCTTCAGTATGTTCTGTCAGTGACTTAATAGCCATAATCTCTTCCTTCACTTCATTATGTTGATTCATGATATTTGTTTAGACAGTTCTGGTTAGTTGTTCCATGTTCTGCATGTCCTCCTGGTTTTTAGTTTGTTCATTGGACTGGGCCATGTTTTCTTGTATGGCTTGCAATTTTTTTGCTCTTTAATTTTCTAGGCATCTGTTTATCTTGATGGGTTTATTCAGTCATTTAGCTTTTTTCTCCACTCTATGGTTTCATTTTGTTGTTTGGGTGTGGTAAGATTTCACTTTGACATTTCATTCCTCTTATTCTATTTCTTTGCTGTTGTCTGTGTTCCCTTCAAAAGAAAGTTAGGACCAGAGAAATAGGTAGAAATAGGAAAAGAATAGAATAATAGTAGTAGTAATAGTAAAAGGTAGGAGAGGGACGGTACAAGATCTATGAAATTGGATAATTAACCTGAATAAGAAGTATAGAGGAATAAGATTAGAAAAGTGGAATAGAAACAATGAAACAAGAAACAGAATAGAGGAAAGTATAGAATGACTTAAAAGGCCAGAATGATGAGAAGAGTGGAAAAGAAAAATAAAAGAGAGAAAGAAAGAAAAAAAAGTAAAAAATGAAAGAAAACCAAGAAAGTAGGAGGGAGAGAGTAATGAGAACAAGAAAAATTGAAGACCAAGCAAAAAGAGGTGGAATGAAAGAACAACAGAAAACAGAAAATATAAAAATGAAGGAGAGAAAAGGTATAGCACAGGTAGAGAAAATTGGTCAACAAAAGAAAAAAAGAAAAACAAATAAACAGAGAAACAAAGGAAGTAGAAATACAATAACAAGAAAACAAGACAGCAGAGCTTGCTGTTTTGGCCTCTTCCTCTATGTCCCCAACTTTCCTGGGAGTTGTGAAACAGTATCCTGGTCTGCTGTACCCCAAACCAGGTCAACAAGGCAGCCCTTAGCTACCTCTCAGTTTTTTTAGTGAGAGATTAGCTTTATCTGCCTACCCCATTGGCCATGTTCCCACAATTCCAGAAGTCCCTTTTAAAAAACTACTTCAAGCCTTCTTTTTGGAAACAGGAAATTTAAAAATCTCTAATTGCCTTTAGTTCTTTGCATATAGAGTCCTTTAGCTCATGGAACATAGTTAAAAGAGTTTGGCTAATAGTTCCAATGTATAGCTTCCTCAGCTATGGTTTCTGGCAAATTCTTTTTTCCTGTGAATGAGCCACACTTTCCTGTTTCTTAGTGTGTGGCACCAGCAAGTTGCCGGCTTCAGTTTGCTGATCCCAGGCTTCAGTTCCCATTGTCGCCTGTCATACAGCTGGGGGATGGGGGATGTTAGCCATAGCACTGGAGGGTGAAATTCATGAGTATTTCTGAAATTTACTAGCCTCTCCCTCAGTCTTTTCCCTGTATGCTGTACAGTATTCCATAAGACTCAAGAGTTTCAAAACAGTTAATTCAACCTGTTCCTGCCAGTTTGATAACTGTTTTGGTAGAGGGACTGATTCTTAGAGCTTCCTATTCTGCCATCTTCCCACAATCCTTCTGTATTAATTATATTTTAAACCAATCACTAATAAGAACCAAATCAAAGTTATTTCATTTAATCAGAAGGAGGCTAAAATTAAAAACATCATCCAATAAAAAGTTAATCCCCGTGAGTAGAGAGTATGATGTATGTGCGAGAGCATGTGCGTATGTGTGCATGGGAATGGGTGTGTGTGGTGGGGTTGGAGGCCAGTACATTCATGTGACAGTTTGACTTAATCCAGGGCACAGATTTTCCCTTTGTGAAATGCAAACTCAGTGATCATCAA
The DNA here is from genome assembly GCA_029593785.1 of Cabassous unicinctus. Classification (NCBI taxonomy): domain Eukaryota; kingdom Metazoa; phylum Chordata; class Mammalia; order Cingulata; family Chlamyphoridae; genus Cabassous; species Cabassous unicinctus. The sequence goes on along the minus strand of JAQZBX010004709.1, from coordinate 55,398 downwards.
ATTATGAAATTGGTGATTTCAGATTTTTTTCTAACAAATGGTTAAGTGGGCTAGTATCTTATTGGGAAATGATTTGCTTACCAAACTTTTGCATGTTTTTACTTGGTAATTTTAGAACCAATTGGTGATTTGGTCACTAATGGCAAGATATTGTACAATCATAGAATATTAGAATTTCTTCCAGCCCTTGTTAATATTAGAATTCTTCACTTTGTAAATATACAAACACACAAAATTTGTATATACCTCATTATATTTTAAAGAAAGGTCATTTAAAGAGTTGGGGAGATTTTAGGAAAATAACTTTTGATATCATGAAATGTCCCCTTGTTGATTGCCATGATTAAGAGCAAAAGAAAAAAAAGTGGAAAACCTTAAGTCTCTTATTTGCCTTCAAAAATTTCATAGCTTCCTTCTACAATTGGTTGAAATTGGCAACATAATTTCCTTAAAATGTGTTTTTTATCAGTGACCATACTTGATAGTTACTATAAAGTAGCTATTTTAAGGAAGATTGCAAATAACTCCATGCTGTAATCAGGGCTTGTACTAATTTATAGCAGGGTAGTATTCAAGATGGTTGGCAGAAAAATGAGGACTGGCTAACACAGTGCATTTTTTTCTGGGAAAACTGTTTAAGATGATTTTAATAATAGGGCTTATTATTTCAATATAGCCAAATATCAAAATATTCAGTTGTGAATATAAATAATGTGTGGATTTTATGTTTCTGTGGACTTTAGGAATATGGAAAACAGATGTTATTTGGAACCAACTGAAACTCAAAGGAGTGTTTTTTTAAATAGCTAATAAGCTCTAAATATTAGCTAAAGTACTTGCAATTTTCTATTATAATGTAACCTAATATTTACCTAAACATTATTTCTTTTTATTACTTAAAAAAAATACAATGTAGGTTAAAGTCAATTTTGACAGCTGGCTGTATCGCAAATATTTATAGATACTCGTGCTGATTTGCAATTATCGATATGCATATTTTCAATCTTCATTTGGAGAATATCACTTTACCACTTGGTGTTTGGAGCAAGACCTTGAAGTGGTAATCCATTACATAATTTCAAGTTTTCTGCCCTATGTCAGTGGAGAAATTCAGGCCCAGATTGTTGCGAAATGTTAGTTAAGATTATTAGTTTACTTGTGGTTTGAACCAAATTTTGAATATTTTACTAAAGTCTAAATTTTTGTAAGATTATCAAATTACATATTCCCGTAAAGTTTTCATTATCATGCAAATTGAAGAATTCATACTTTTATGGCATTCAACTCTTCTTAGAGATTCATAGTTTAATAAATAATAAAAATATGATCTAATTGTGATACAAATAAAACAAAACAAAAGTGAATTATTAGCATTGAAATATCACCAAAAAGTCCATAACAAAAGCTTTGAAGGACTCTGGCCCTGTATATGGAGAAATTGAATTGAGAAATTTCCAACAGCTTAACACTAGCTTGAACTTTTAAATATTCTCAGGGTTTCTGAGCAAACAGCTGTAAAAAAAATGTGTGAGCAGCTGAAAGCCCCAAAATTTATTAACACCAAACAAATGGGTATATTAGGAAAGGAAACATAAAACAATTTTTAGTTTTCCAAGTGTTTCAATATGAAAGGTTCTAAAATTTTTTGAAAAAATTATTTTTATTTCTTGTGTTAATGAGCATTTTGGTTCACCTGAACTTATAGGAAATTTTCATGGATAAGCAGGACAAATTAATAATAATTGATTTTCAAATCATTCTGAAGTTTTGGATTAAAAATATTTAAATTTCTGACTATGTAATATACCATTATATTAGAAATAATCTAAATTATAGAAAGATTGTTATATTTTTCTCAAAAGGAAATGCTGCATCATACTGGGGAAGCCCCTGGGGAATCCCTAATTGAAGGGGTTCCTGCCAATATCAGCCCTGTGTGGGCAACTCTCTACTATTACTATATAGGAATTAGTTTTTTTTCTCCCTAAATACAGCACCACTAGGGTCCCCAGTATGAACATGTAAAATTGAACCAACTACTCTTTCAAGGTGAGAGGACATATTAAGTCAAAAATTACATTTAATTAGACAACTTCTGCATCCTCAGTTTCAGACCAGGTGCAGTTTTTAGTTCAAACCAGAATTCTCTTGTAGCTTTGCAGCCATACAGGAGTGACTTTTCTCCCTGGATATATCGGGCCCTTCTTCCTGGATTAATTAACGAGCATTCACTTGGACTCTGGATTCTGTCAGAATATCTTGCACCAAATTTTTCTTTCTTTGGCACACAATCATACTGTTTAGATGCCAAGTCATTTCAATTGGCTACCCAAATAGCCCTAGGACTTAACTTCTCTTCATGAATCATCTTTTCTTTTGGGATCACCTGAATCAGTTTCTCCAAAAGTTTTAAACGTCACCTCAATGAACATTTACTGTTTGTGGATCTTCTATATAACAATGACTACCCTAGACATATAAAGCTAAATAAAACACTGGCTTTTGTTCTTAATGCCTAAGGGTTACTGCCATGAAAACAAATAACTGCAACACACCATGACATGTGCTGTTTTGAGAGAAGATTGAAAGGAACAAAGAGAAGAACCAGTGACCAGACTTGGATATTAGACTCCATCGCTTACTTGCCTTTTGCCTTGTATAGGTTATGAAATTTCCTCAAACTTCAGTTACTGCCTTTATAAAATTGGGATAATCACATCACATACCTCAGGGTTATTGTGAGGTCTAAATGAAATGAGAAAACAAACCTCTATTTACTGTGCTTAGTGTATAGATATATGTCATTAGGGGTCAACTACTGTTATAATTATATTAAGTAATACTTGTGATTTACTGAAATGCATTTACCTATGAGAAAATTTTAAGCTGACAGGACTGAAGAAATCATGTAGTCCAATAATAGATACCTATATCACTTGGGGTCTAATGAGGAGGCAGAAATCCCACCAGTTATTTGAACAAGTATAATTTATTATAAAGAATTTTTAACTAAGTGTAAAGTTGTCAACTAAATAACCAAAAGGATTTAAAAAAAGAAAACTTGAAGGTAGCAACTTTAGGAAGCAGCTACTACCCCTAGGGTATGAGGATAAAAAGGAAGGGGCTGGAATTATTAAAATTTAGAGGCTTGGAAGAGGAGACCCAGAGCTGAAACTCAAGACCTCTAAGGAGAGAAAACTGCTCAGACTTCTCTGAGCTCAGAGGACGGACTTCATGGGGCTAGCACCAAACCTCTGAGGAGGAGGAACTGACTAGCTGGTGCAGGAGCTGCTGTCTTTGAAGAGTGTGCAATAAAGCTGGTTCTATATATGTTGGAAAAACTGAAAACTGATTTCTGCTGCTTCTATTGGCAGGTACTGCTGCGGCGGATGTGAAATAGCTGTTACTGGGACAACGCTTGCATGAATAGGAGGGAAAGAAAATCCTACCTAGGTTTCCAGTTCTAGTTCTTTCAAGAACTAGTTGCGTCTTGATGTGAGGTTCAAATCAACCCCACATCCTTAAAGTAAATTCTCCTTTCTTATTTAAGCCAACTAAAATCCCTATTAATTGGAGGAAAAAAGTCTTAAATACAGATCTTGTGAATCAGAGAAGCAAAGTAACATGTTGTTTGAATGCAGTGTACTTTAGACCACATGACAAAACTCCACATGACCACACATCTTAAAAACCTACCCTAAATGTTACAGTTAGCTCAGGGAACAGTGACTAAGTTTTAGCCTATATAAATTCAGACATGAAACCCAGATACTGTCCATGTACTTTTCTGGGATTCATTGAGATAGCTCCATAATTTTGGAATTATTCTTACTGCTTCTCTGAGTGTGCCACACACATGAGGCTAACAGAATGACCACAGCAATTTGGAAAGACTGACTCTAACTCTTGACAAACTTTAGATCCCTCATACTTTCAGGGCTAGTCAAATGAAATCTCTAATTTCTTAAAGAGCATGCCAGCTCTCCTAAAAGTGAATGTGCTAACAAAATATGTTCATTTTGCATGTCAAGTTTGGTGGTGTGGTTCATTTCAGCTAACACTTCAATGCATCTCATGGTCTCAGCCTCATGATCGTCAACTCTTCCTGATGCCAAAAACGCCTGGAAAAAACCTGTAATATGTGCCATAGTAGTCCAAGTGATGAACATTCATATGGAAATTGTTGAGTAGAAAAGTAGTAGTGTTTCTCTATCCCATCAAGAATAATTATTTTGGATCAAGTATTTGGTGGGATTTGCTGCTCATCTCAAAATCTGTTTAACACTATTAGAGGTATATTAGCAACAAACAATGTATAATAGCAGCACAGTCTATTTACTTTCCTTCCGTTTCCTACTGCATTTAATCCATTCAAAGACTCTGTAAAAGGTTATTATTATGGTCATTTTTCGGATAAGGAAACTGAGGGCCAGAGAGGTAAAATGGTAGCTTGATATCATGCAATTAACAAGCTTTAGAGTCTATATTCAAATCAAGACAGTTGACTGTAACCACTGCACCCTACTGCTTCACAAAGGCCTCTTCAATGCCCTAGACTGTCACATGGGGACTTCTAGATGCTTAGTGCTTAGAAGTCTTCTGACTCTTCCAGAACAGACTAGTTTATGCTATCATAGCCCAATCGTCTTCACTTTATAAACCTTATCATAATGTAATTAACTAATTGTTGGAGTAATTACTTGTTTAGAGTGTCTTTCTCCTGATAGACTATATAATTATTTTAAGAACAGAGACCAGATTTGTAGAATTCACCTCTGCATCCCCAGTCCCTAGGTCTGAAGACAACCCATTGGAGACATTCAAGAAATACTTGCTGAGAAAATAAAAGAATGGTTGTCTACAGTGTTAGTTATCTTCTGCTGCATAATAAATTATCCTAAAACTTCATGGTATTAAACAACAAACATTTATTATCTCACCGTTTCTGTGGGTTAGGACTTTGGGTGTGGCTTAGCAGGATGGTTCTGACTCAAGATCTCTCATAAAGTTACAGCTTAAGGTGTCAACTGAGGCTGCTCTCATTTGAAGGTTTGTTGGGACATGAGGATCTGTTTCCAAAATGGCTCACTTGCATGGCAGGCCTCAGTTCTGTGCCATATGGATCTCTCCATAGAAGTGCTTCCTAGAATGCCCTTATGACATGGCAGCCAGCCTCCCCAGCACAAGCAATCCAAGAGACAGCAAGCAGGAAGCCACAATGCCTCTCAGGACCCAGTCACCCAGTGTCACATCCACCATATTCTATTCATTAGAAGCAAGTAATTAAGTCTAACCTACCCTCAAGGGGAAGGGAATTGGGCTCCTTATTTGGAGGGAGAAGTTTTAAATAATTTGTGGACATACTTTAAAATCATTATACCTTTTAAACTTATTTTAAATTGGTTATGTTTCAGCATGCAAGAATGGGGCTCTAAAAAGGGAAATTTTCTAGGCAGAGAACAGATATAAAGATACAGAGGTTGGGAAACAAGGTTTAATGGAGAACAGCAAAGATCGTAGTTTAAAAGGCAAAGTAAGTATAGGGGAATAAGGGAAGATAAGAGTGTGGGAATAAAATAGGAAGTGGGAAGGTAACTTGAAGAATATTTACTTGCAATAGTGGACAAAGGAAAGCAGTAGAATGGCATAATAAGAAGGGGTTTTCCTTTAGGAATATTAATCTGGGAAGATAGATTCAAGCCCTGGAGACTGAAATCCAAAATCATAAGGATACCACTTTGCAGTAGGTTGCTGGGACCTTAACTTGAACAGAGCACGGGCAGTAGAAAGTAAGGAACACATTACACAGAACTTGGTAATTAATAAAAAATAGGAGCCCAAGGGATTGCCAAAAGTAACAAAATGTTTCAGTTCTGGGTGATGGTGTGCTTTTAATCAAAAAAGAAATTAGGTGCACAAGGTACACTGGTATGATTTTTATCATTAGATTCTATAGGATCAGAAATAATGACAGCATATTGACTGTGTACTTTCTAGGATGATAATGATATTGGATTTATCCTGTTGGTCCTGGGATGTGGTAGGACATCCCAGATAAGATGCCTAGTAGGGAATTTGAAATTTGGGTCTGGAGTTCAGAGGGGAGGTCAGGTTTAAAAATCAACCCTACTCTCTGTACAAGTAGATAAACAGGCCACAGACAACCTGGAACCAACCTTGTCGTGGGGCAATGTCAGGAAAAGATTTCTACTTATTTATAGCATGTATTCTGAAGTTAAAAGTTCATTACATTCATGGTATTAGTTTGCTGCTGCTGCTATAACAAATTGCCATAAATTTAGTTCTTCACAAAAACAGAAATTTCTAAAGGTCAGAAGCCCAAAATCAGTTTCACTGGGCTATATCCAAGAGGTCGGCAGGGTTGATTCCTTCTGGAAGCTCTAAGAGGAGTATCCATTTCCTTGACTTTTTCATTTTCTAGTGGTTGCCTATAATTCTAGGCCTGTGACCACTCCCTCCATCTTCAAAGTATATCACTCCAATCTCTGTTTCCTTCTTCATGTCACCTTCTCCTCTGATTCCTTCTGTGTCCCTCTTATAAGGACTGCTGTGATTACATTGAGCCATGCAGGATAATCTCCCCATTTCAAAATGTTTAACTTTAATCACATCTGCAAAATCCCTTTTGTGATCTAAGGTAACATTCACAGGTTCTAGGGATTAGAATGTGGACATATTTGGAGGGCATTATTCAGCCTACCAAAGCCACCCAAATTCAATTGGATACAAATATACTCTATGTGCTTCCAAGTTACAACCCTTCCAGTTGAATACTTATAACCTATGTGAAATTCCTAAATGCCCCTTACACCCACTTTCTCAACTTCATGAGGTTTTATGTTGGATATTTTCATTTTAACATCATCATCATTCTGCAAAAGTCTTCAGGATCACCACAGAACTCCATGGTCTAAAGGTATATCAAATTTCATCTAGTCCAGTACTAGTTGGATATTTATTTCTATTGGTCTTCAGGTCTGGAGATGGAATGTGAAGCACTTGAATTTACTTCTCAATTTCTTACTCAATTTGTCTTCGTCACTTCCACTGATTCTGTGGCAATTCACTCTACCCATGGTTTTTCTTTCTTTAGCATCTGCCTAGTGTCTGCCTAGAGAATTTCTAACTTCATGTATTAAAAATGTTCAGCATCCTGATCAAGCCAACAGACATAAATTTCCAACTAGATAAGACTGGATAAAGTTTGAAGTCTCTTCAGATTCTCAGCTTCTATAATTCCGTAAAAGGTTTTCTAAAAATGATATTGATGGTAATGCCAATGTAATATAAACTGCATTATTTTTTTTCTAGAAGTGATTTCACTTCAAATAAACTGCTGAAGTTTACTGAAATAAAGTCACTAGGATTTTTCAAACCTATAGCACATATTTTATGTATAATTTTCAATGATCCATATCCTTTGATATCAGGAGTGTGTGACAAAGGACTTGGATTTAATGTTAAGCTAATATGGATTCAAATCTCAGCAATGCAGCCAAGCTGTAGACAAGTATGTTAATTTCCTTGTGTATCAGCTTCCTTATTGGAAAAATGGGAATAATAATGCCCACATAATAGGAGGATTAGATGTGATAATAACGGAAAGTATTGAGCACTACTTGGCATGTAGACACTCGATAAATACTAATCACAGCCATTTAATGAGTGTTTATCTTCTACTATGTTGCAGGAACTGGGCTTGTCTCTAAGCTCTTATTCCCTTCTCTTCACACACATTATCACGTATAGAACAGAAGAAAAGTGGCTTTAAATTGATGTTTAAGATCTTTATCAAAATGGGTTGATGGCTATTAGAAATAATGATTGGAAATATGTTAATGATTGGAAAGTTTATAGTTGCTCTGAAGAGGATAATTGTTCATTAGCTTAAGTAAGGCTCTAGGTTGACTGACAGCTCCTATTACATAAAATTATAAACTACAAGGAAGAAAAGTCCAGAAATAGTCACACAAGCCTGAGATATCCAGTCAAGCAATAACAACTCTTATCAATCAAAGAGTTCTTAGGTCAAAGATATGCTTATTGTTGAACTAGCAAAACATGATTAAAGTCCATTCTTTTCGTATCATTATTGTTAATAAAATTTATTACAATTTTCAGCTACACTGTTACCAGGTTTGCCTTCTTTGGTTATTTATGACTGGAACAAATTACCCAAAGCTAGGTTTAAAACTGAGTTTATATTTTCCGTTTCTTATTTCTTTAAACATTCTAAAAGATTTTGTGTTCCATTTAGGGAGAGAAAGATTGGGTTGTTAATATGTTAAAGTAGATTGTTGGCCTCAACATTACTTTGCCCCTCCTCGGGGCTGGAACAGCAAATGCTTTTGAGGTCAAAATACTCCCAAGATAAGAGACATATACCATTTTGAAATTTTTCAATGTTAGTTTTGCCTCATTAGAATCCATCTTTGTAGTATCTTACCTTAGTACCGTCAACATAGGTATTAAATTTAGCAATGATGTAAAAGTTACTTTTCCATCTACCCATTCCTTTGGCTTTTATTTATTTTTTCTGTTTAAGAAATTGTTTTCTCCCCACAGCTGAGATATATCTATTTGAGAAAAAAAAATGTGTGTATGTATGTATGTATGTATATATATATAAAATGAAAAGTGATCCATTTGATAATTGGAGTTCTGAATGATCAATCTCCATCTCTCCTTACTTAGCTGGAAAAAAGACTAAGGCTCACCAACTCAATGAAAAAAAAAAGGGGCAGGGGCACATTCAGAGCCTCCTTATATAGCAAAATATATTGAGTATAGTGACAGTGGACACAGAGCCAAAGATGTGGAAGTTGACTCTTTCATTAATACAGGATGTTAGATGGTTAGATTCATGTGTCACCTTGGCCAGGTGATGGTGTCCAGTTGTTTGCTTAAGCAAACACTGGCCTGATTGTTACTATGAGGATATGTTGTAGACTTAAACTATGGGAAAGTTGATTGCATCTATGGCTGATTACAATTAAAAACAATTGAGATTGCCTTCAACAATGAGAAACATCTCATTCAATCGGTTGAAGGCTTTAAAAAGAGAAGTGATCATTTCAGCAGTCAGAAGAGAGAATTTCCATCTCTACTTCAGCCAGCCAGATTCTCCTGGAGAATTCATCAAGGACTTCATTGGAGTTCCTGGCTTATTTCAGCCTGCTCTACAGAATTTGGACTTTTGCATGTGAGACAATTTTTATTAAAATCTCTTAATATTTATAGATATTTCCTCTCAGTTCTGTTTGCCTAGAAAACCTGGACCAATACAGGTGTGCTGGTTAAAATTCATCTGAGTTAAGTGTTCATAAATTACCCTTTCTAGAATTGTTATAACTCTCAAGACTTTAATGAAATTTCAGCCCATGACATTGATGGGGTACTTTTATTAATAAAGAAACTCTGGATAAATAAAATTCAAAGTCAAGAGTTTGAATGGTCAAGTGTAGAGGAATACAAACTCATTGAAAAATTAGGGCAAGTCGAGTAAAATTTTAAGCCTTATTTTCATCTCAATTCAAAAAGAGCATTAAGAATATTTTGCTACTTATTTTGTGTTTACTTATCAAGACCAAAAGATTATTTTTAATCAAAACTTTAGCTTGCTGGTGATTTCCTGTGGTATGTATCTAACATTACTATTAATTTTTGCATGTCTTCTTGTGTGACTATTGTTTACTATAAAATGCTATTAAATGTGCCCTACATGTTCTCAGTAACAGTAAATTTGGGGGCTGGCCAGAGATATGGGTGGAGGGGAAGTATCATTTATCTTAGTTTTCCTTCTAATAGCCTGAATGGGTATGCAGCTTGATTTAACTTTTTATTAGTTTTTTTCCTTAAATTAAATACACACACACACATACACACATACACATATTAGGAGTGAAACTTTACCTAATGGGTTCCCTCATAACAATTCACAAATCTACTAATTTCTCTAACTAACGCAATACAATCATACCTAGTTTTATTGCACTTCATCTTTTTGCACTTAAAGATATTGTGTTTTTTACAAGTGGAAGGTTTGTGGCAATCCTGCAATAAGAAAGTCTATCATCACCATTTTTTTTCCAACAGCACATGCTCACTTGGTGTCTCTGTGTTACATTTTGTAAATTTTCACACTACTTCAAACTTTTTCGTTATTATTATATCCATTATTGTGATCTATGATCAGTGATCTTTGATGTTCCTATTGTAATTGTTTTGGGGTGTCATGAACCATGCACATATAAAATGATGAACTTAACAAATCTATGTGTTCTGACCACTCCACCAATGGGCTGTTCCCCTGTCTTTTCCTCTCCTTGGGCCTCCCTATTCCATGAGACACAACACTATTGAAATTAGGCCAATTAAAAATCCTACAATGGCTTATAAGTGTTCAAGTGAAAGGAAGAATCACATCTCTCACTTTAAATCAAAAGCTAGAAATGATTAAGCTTAGTGAGGAAGGCATTTTGAAACCCAAGATAGGCCAAAAGCTAGGCCTCTTGCACCAAACAGTTAGCTAAGTTATGAATGCAAAGGAAAAGTTCTCAAAGGAAATTAAAAGTGCTACTCCAATGAACACATGTATGACAAAAAACAAAACAGCCTTATTGCTGATACAGAGAAAGTTTTAATGGCCTGGATAGAAGATCAAACCAGTCACAACATTCCTTTAAGGTGAAGCCTAATCCAGAGCAAGGCCCTAACTTTCCCCAATTCAATGAAGGCTGAGAGAAGTAAGGAAGCTGCAGAAGAAAATTTTGAAGCTAGCAGAGGTTGGTCAGGAGTTTTAAGGAAAGAAGACATTTCCATAATACAATGTGCAAGGTGAAGCAGTAAGTGCTGATGTAGAAGCTGTAGCAAGATATCTAGAAGAACTCAATAAGATAATTCATGAAAATGGCTACACTAAGCAACAGTCTTTCAGTGTAGACAAAGCAGCCTTATATTTAAAGAAGATGCCATCTAGGTCTTTCACAGCTACAGAGGAGAAGTCAATGCCTGGCTTCAAAGCTTCAAAGGACAGGCTGACCCTCTTATTGGGGCCTAATGCAGCTGGTGACTTGAAGTTGAAGCCAATGTTCATTTACCATTCCAAAAATCCTGGGGCCCTTAAAAAGTATGCTAAATCAACTCTGCCTGTGTTCTAGAAATGGAAAAACAAGGCTTGGATAACAGCACATTTGTTTACAACATGGTTTCTTGACTATTTTAAGCCCTCTGTTGAGACCTTCTGCTCAAAAAAACACAAGAATCCTTTCAAAATGCTGCTGCTCATTGACAATGAACTAGGTCACAAGAACTCTGATGGAGATGGACAATGAGATGAATGTTGTTTTCATGCCTGCTAACACAACATCTATTCTATAGCCCATGGATCAAGGAGTAATTTTGACTTTCAAGTCTTATGCAAGAAATACATATCATAAGGCTATAGCTGCCTTAGATAGTGATTCCTCTGATGGATCTGGGAAAAGTAAATTGAAAACCTTCTAGAAAGGATTCACCATTGTAGATGACCATAATATCAACATTAACAGGAGTTTGGAAGAAGATGATTCCAAACCTTATGGATAACTTTGAGGGATTCAAGACTTCAGTGGTAGAAACAGCAAAAGAACTAGAATCAGAAGTGGAGCCTGAAGATGTTACTGAATCACTGCAATCTCATGATAAAATGTTGAAAGGCAGTCTCACTGGATACAAAATTGTTATTTGATGTAGCAGATTAGCAGTTTGATGTAGTTATGAATTCCAAATATAGATATTGGATTATGCTTGTAAACAGGTCTGCTAATCTGGGCATGATTAAGTTATGATTAGGGCATTGACTGGGCCATGTGAGTAGGGCATTAAGCCCCACCCCTTGGTGGGTGGGGTCTCAAAGATAAAAGACATTGCAAAGGACAGAGTTGTAGCAGTTTTTGAGTTGGAGTTCTCATGTTGGAGTTTTGGTGCTAGAGCCCAGGGAGGCGAGCAAAGGGAGGAGCTTGGTTGTGAGGAAGGAGAGAAGGCCCCGGCATAGGGACAGTTCACAGCTGGCCTTGTGGAGAGAGACAAAGCCTAGAGAGCCTCATAGTCTACAGCTGACCTTGTAGAGGAAACAGAGGAGTTAAGCCTGGAAAGAAACAGAGCCCCGGGAAGAGAGGAACCCAAGAAGCCTGAACCCTGGCAAATGTCGGTAGCTGCCTTGCTCCAACACGTAGCAACAGACTTTGGTGAGGGAAGAAGCTTATGCTTTGTGGCCCTGGAACTGTAAGCTTCTACCCCAAATAAATACCCTTAATAAAAACCAACTGATGTCTGGTATTTTGCATTAGCACCACTTTGGCTGACTAGTACATTTGGCAATTGTTTTCTTTCAGCACTTTAAGTATTTCATCCCACATCCTTCTTGCCTCCATGGTTTCTGATGAGAAATCAGCAATTAATCTGAGACTGTCTTGTACCTATTAGGTTGCTTTTCCCTTGTAGCTTTCAGAACTCTTTGCTTGTTCTTGGCATTAGACAATTTGACTACCATGTTTCTTGGCATGGTTTTCTTCAAGTCTATCCTGTTTTGGGTTTGTTGGGCTTCATGAATAAGCATATACATGTCTTTTGGGAAATTTTCCATTATTTCTTTGAATACTCCTTCTGCCGTTCTTGTAATGCACATAATGCTGTGCTCGATTATGCCTCACAGGTCTCTTAGGTTCTGTTTACTTGTTTCATGCTTTTATCTTTCTACTCCTAATCCTGAATCATGCCAATTGTCTTGTCTTCAAATTCACTGTATTTTTTCTTTTGCCAGCTCCAAGCAGATATTGAAATCCTCTAGAGAAGTTTTTCATTTCATTTATTGTCCTCTTTAATTCCTGTACTTCTGATTGGTTTCTTTTAAAAATTTCTATCTCTTTATTGAGATTCTCATATTGTTCTTTCATTGTTTTCCTGATATCCTATAGTTTTTTCTCTGTATTTTCTTTATCTCCTTAAGCATATTGAGGATCATTTTTTTAAGTCTTTTTCTGGTATGTTCAAAGCCTGGTGTTCTCTGTTGACGATTTCTGGATTTTTATCTTGGCACTTGGGAATGCCCATCATTTCCTGTTCCTTTGTTTGTTTTGTAATCTTATGTTGTGTACTCTATATTTTAATATTTTAAATTGTTATTTCTGGGATATAGTTCCTGTATTCCTTAAATTTATAAATCCCGTGTCCTTAAATTTGTATCCAGTTAGTGATATGGAAGAGTTTTTCTTGAGTGCCAAGAGCTAACAAGAAATAAAACAATGCTAAACAAACAAAACAAAACAAAACAAAACACACCTTTCACAGTCTTTGCTAATTGGATCTGCACTGTCTGTTGTTCTCCTCTTGAATTTAAGCCTCCCATCAAGAAGATCAGCCCAAGGCTAATGTGAAGTGCAGGGTCTTATTCTCGACTTGTGCCTGCTCGTGGCCTTAGGAATTCCCCCCTTTAGAGTAATTTGAACGCCCCCTCTACTCAATGAAATAGACTTTCTCCCCACTTCTGGGTGCTCTATTATACATCTTAAAGGAGGTAATCCTTTGCTCCATGCCATTTTGACTTAATTGCTTCTAAAACTACTTTAGTTTTCTACAAGCTGCTTCTGCCTGCAGGGCAAGTTCTGGTATGGCAAGCCAGAAAGGAGTTTCCTGGTTCTGTCTATCACCGTTACCACCCGCAGATTGGCACCAACATATAGGCACTGCAATATGCACATAGGATTTACTCTGCTCCTTCTGGAACAGGGCCAGGGACCCACACAGGGAGGGCAGGCTGGCTCCACACTACACTGGGGAGGGAGGAAGTGGGTGGAGCCAACAAGTGTACCCAAAGCTTCTCCTACCATTTTTTTTTTTTTTAAAGCTGTATCGTCTTGATTTGTTTCTTGCCCACTTACTGCAATACAACCCTTTGTTTTCCAGAGTTTTGAGGAAAATGACTCTGCCATTTTGTGCTAGTAGTTCAGTGATTCTGTGGGGGACTGGAACTCTGAAGTGCTTTATGCTGCCACCTTGGTCAAACAGAAGGTTACAATTTACATTGTGATGCTATTTATTTAAATTAAAAGTGTTGCATTATAATAACATTGTATAGAATTTATAGATATATGTAGATAGATATACATGCAATAAAAGTTTATGAACATGGATCAGACATACTCTATATTTAGGATGAGAATTGCTTCTGGGATCTGAGGGAGTTTTTAAGGGTGGGAACATAGAAGATGTCAGCTTTCTCTGTGCTATTTGTGTTTATTTCTTTAAATGAAAAATCTTGATGTAAACACTGCAAGGTATTACTCATTTTATGTGGTGGGTGCACCAGTGTTTGTTGTATTATCTTTTGTAAATGATAGCTGTTTTTTCCACACTAAATATGCACCCCCCACACCACTGTTCTCCTGTACCTTAATCTCTGGGGGCCTGTGGGCATCAGAGGACCTTAAAGATGAGAAGGGGATTTCCTTTTCCCCTCTGTGCCTTGGAAGCTGCTTTGCTAGCTCTTGATTTGGTCTAGACATGGCTTTTCTGCACCTTCTGCTCAGCTACGCATACATTAAATACCTTAAAAGGTAATATTACTCCATTTTCAAGAGAGAGAAACTATTTTAAAACTGCAATTCATCTTACAATGATTTATTTATTTTTATATATTTTAGGATAAATGTTAGAATGCTATCTAAATATAAAAGAACCCAAATTAGACTTTTCTGTATTCAGACACTGTATCTATTTGTTTCATCTGCAACTTAGCTGGTATTCTTAGGAGTATATAATTTCCTAAAATGTGAGTTGTGTTCACCCTGTTTTAAAACACAATACCATCAGAAGTAGACACCTATTTCCCTGAATTTCCAAATCTAATAATCCTCCTTTCAATAGCTAATGCAAGGGTCCAAGTTTTATGAAAAATAAAATCCAAAGGTAGAATTGCACTTCTTTGGACCTTTCCAGAATTATCTGGAGTGTTTTGAAATATTTTAAAGGAAATTCTGCCTTGCTTAAGGCTGGAGTGATAGCTGGGAGTGAAGAAAGTAGATCAATATGGAAGACAGCTCAGCTTGAAGTACTAATGTGATTAGCAAAAATGGCTTATTGGTCCCTTTCACAATCTGAAAAAGAAACCATTTGTGGAATCAATGGATGCTTCACAAAGCCCATCAACTGTAGCTCAAAGGTATATTTTCATTGCTATTAGATACCTCCATTGGTGAGGTAGTTAGCAGGGGTCAAAATTCCACAGCCCAGTGCTTCATCTCATCTAAATGCATCACACTGATTATTAGACCCAGTTATTATATGCAAGGGGAATCTTGGCATTATTTTGTGTGATGGGGAAACAAATGAGGGGCAAATAACTTCTGGTTTTATTTTTTATCATCTTAATATGTTATAAGAACATTTCAAATCTGTCTTAACTCACTTTCAAGGACCAGCAGAAAAAGTAAAAGGGCACAAAATAGAATTACTCTGGTAATAATTGTGCAATCACATCAGCTGCTAGAATGCTTGGAGATGCTCAAACAGCTAATGTGAAGTAGGGAAAGAGGGAACTTTTTCCTGATTACAGCTGTTTGGGGAGTGCTGAAAAGCAGCACAGAGAAAATGCTTGTACCTGTGCGACAAGGAGTGCTGAAATAAGACCCCCCTTTCATCCTGCAAGTTATTTCTGGGCTAGAATGTTTAAATAAGAACAAGACGAATAGTTCTTCAGGATTTCAGAGCTGGAACAGAGAACCTTTTAGTGAAGGCAGGGTGGAACTGGGGAGGCAGTCACATTCCGAGGAAAAAAGTCCTCGACCAAGGAGGTTTGGCTCTGAAAGGAGTGGCAGGGTGTCTGGAGTACGAAGACTCACACCTTTTAACTGAGAAAATCTGTTTATAGGTCTTTGGAAATTTTGGGTCCTTGTGGCCTGGCCTGGTTAGAGAATTGCATTGTAGTGTAAATAAGACATATTGGGCTCAGAAAGCATTTTTCTCCTAAGCAATTCAAATATACCTCCAAGATATTAATTGGGACTTTAAGGACCATATAACTAACAGACTACTTCCCCCTTTGGGTTCAGACTCAATTAGAAATAAATCACTGAAAATGAGACAGCTGGGGATCAAAATTTTAGCTTTTGCTGAGGAAGCTGAGTTTGGACACAGCTTGGATCTGCAAATATTAACACTTTTTCCTCTAAATTCAGCCCACCCAGCCAGCCAGAGAAAGAGGTACAGCCATAGGCCTCCCTGCCAGACACCCCATAGAGCACATGTGTACTGAGTGAGGCTGCTCTGCTCCGGAGAGAATGCTGAGCCCCACTGCCCAGTTCCTTCTCCCCAGCTCCCTCAACTGTTCAGGGGAATGTTTCTCTCTATGGACATAGGAAAAATGTTCATTTGTCAACAATTGACTTTAAACTGCTCCATCCTAGACAACGTGATGGATCTGATAGTTTTAATCCACATTCTAAGGGTGAGATTAGTTAACCTAAATAGAAATATACACTTTAGAATTGCCAGGAGTACCCAAATCTCTACTTTGGGAAATTATAAATTAGTGGTTGTTGAGAATTGATGGTGCCAGTTCAACCTCCTCATTTACAGATGCAGGAACAAGGACCTAGTAAGCCCCACTTGCTCAGGGTCAGAATTAGCTGACCACAGTGCTGGGACCAGAAGCCAGGGCTCCTTCTCATTGGGCCAATGGCCTCCTTTTAAGGAACCGCAGTTACTTCAATGATCTGATATTTTTAGTTTACTTTTTTTTTTTTTTTTGAGTGCGTACTAAATGTCTAGCACAGGTCTAAGCACATGTGTTATCCCATTAATCCTCACAACCACTATGAGGTTGGTAATTGTGATGGTTTGAAGCTGTATGGATGCCAGAAAGAATGTTCTTAAAGCTAATCCATTCCTGTGGGTGTAAACCTATTGTAAGTAAGGCCTTTTGACTGGGTTACTTCAGTTAAGGTGTGGAGTATGGTGGGTCTTAATCCTCTTACTGAAGTCCTTTATAAGATGATGTAATTCAGAGAGAAAAGGGAGAAGAAAGAAGCTGGAAGCAACAAAACCTGGAATAGAAGGGAGAGACCATGAGATGCCACCATGCACATTGCCATGTGACAGAGGAGTCCAGGACTGCTGGCAGCCAGTCTCCAGGAAGAAGGTATTGTCTTGATGATGCCTTGATTTGGACATTTTCATGGCCTCAGAAATGTAAGTGTGTAAGCTAATAAATCCCCATTGTAAAAGTCAACCCATTTCTGGTATATTGCTTCCAGCAAACGAGAACAGTGATACTACTATTCTCATTTAATAGAGAGTAAATTGATGTCCAAAAAGGAACTTGTCCAAGGTCACTCAGTGAATGACTGATAGAGCAGGGAAGACCAAGTACTCAAACCCAGATACTGGGTCCAGAGCTTGCCCTTCTCCACAAAGTCAGGGCTGGAAAAGAACATTAGAGAAGATCCTGATTAATCCTCTTTTACTACAGCAGGGGAAACAGGTCCGGAGAACACAGGGAGCCATGACTATCCTTACTTTATAAAATGTAGCTGACCTTGCCCAGAGATACTTCCTGATGGCAGTCTGTGGGTATTTTGCAAAATAAATGAACCAATTAGTCTCTTATTCTTACTTCTACATCAAGCTATACACATAAGTGTCCAATAAATTGCATAAAGGAGCCTCTAGCTTCTCAGACTATTAATGATGAAGATCAGAACCATTTGGTTGGCTCACTTAACACACTGTAGTTTCACCTACCAAGATGATTTTCAATTAAAAATTTATTAACCAAACACAGACATAATAAGGAAGACCAAATGCCAAAGTGTGGCATTCTTTAATTACATTAAGTCGTCTTTGGAACCAAAGGCTATGTAAAGTATTTTGATCTCTCTATAATGAACAATTAGTCCTTATTGAATTTTAATTAATTGCAAGAATGCTGTGATCCCTGAAATAGTAGAGTGGAAAATAAACAGAGTATTTCCATTAAATAAGATTACTGGCAGCTTTAATAGTGAACTATAGTGGGGGCTTCCATAATTTTGGATGTGTCTGTGTAAAGTCAATGAAGTGGACAATATAATTATTTGATTCATGTAGGATTTGTTAATTCTTATCCTATGCCTTCTTCTCCTCCCTCACAGACATACAAAGGAATCTTTGGAAGATATAATAGGGCTATCTGCAGATAATTAAAAGGAAGAAATATGTCCAGGGCACAGATCTTGAACCACTGATTCTTGCTGTAGCCCTTTTCAAAAGGCTGTGGGGAAAATTCATCAGTAGAAAGCAAGATAATTAGTCTGGCAAGCTAATACTCTTGATAATGCTGAGGGTTTTTTTGCCTCCAAGTCCCAATGTTGAACTCAATCAAGCTAGTCTAGGCTATGGGAAAAACTTTTTTTCTGAGACTAGATAGGTTCAAGTGGCCTGTAACTAAAGAAGGCTGAAAATTTGCCTTTTTCTCCAAAGCTCATACCCTATTCCCAGGTTTGACCATACCCATGCAGGTTTGGCAGCAAAGGCAGACTGGGAAAGCCAGAGGTCACTGACAGGTAGTCCATGGACTATAGCTGGCCCATTTTATTTGGCTTGAAGAGTGCTTTAAATTTTTAAACTCATTTTAAAATCAAGAAATTTTACATAAAATAACTGGATTTTGAACTCTCTTTAAAAAGTCATCAGATCTGGCTGACTGTGCCCATATTCCTCCAGGAGGTTGGTGCTGAGTTGCAACTGTTCCTTTAGATGAGGCACAGACTTCCAGTTTATAGCATCCCCTCCGCCCATCTCACCATATATATTAATTGCCTGGCCCTGTAGTGGTAAACGTTGGAACCCCTGGTGGATCTAGATTGCTGGAGACTCCTAAGAAATAAAACCCAGCAAAGAACCAGATATTCCTAGTACAGGTTGAATTGTGACCTCCCCAAAGTATGTTCAGGTCCTAACTCTGGTCCTGTGAGTGTGACCCTATTTGGAACTAGGATCTTTGAAGGTATGATAAGATAAGCTGAGACCAAACTGGGTCTGGATGGAATCTAACACAATGTGACTGGTAACTTATAAGAAGGGAATCCTGGTACAGAGAGAGACACACACACACAGGGGAGAATGCTGTGGGAAGCCATGGAAAACCTCCAAAATCCAGGAAAAGGCAGAGAAGCATTTTCCCCTACAGATTTCAGTCTTCTAGCCCCCAGAACTGTGAGGCAATAAAGTTCTAAGCCATTCAGTTTGTGGTACTTTGTTAAGGCAGCCTTAGGAAGTTAAGATGCTCTCCAACCCCCAGTGCTGGCAGTCTGGCCTAGGAACGTCTTTGGTTTTCAGAAGTTCTACAACTCCTTTGAAAGAAGAGTGAAACAAAACATCACAACCAATGTCTGAGAAGGGGAGGGAGGAGGGGAAGATGGGTGAGCCTTGACCCTGCTGTGGGCTGTAGGTTGTGTAGAATAGCTGGGCAATAAACTCTTTGTCCTTGGCTGCCCAACACAAAACCACCATTCAGTCTTGTCCATTTCGCCTGAACTCTAGCCATTTTAATTTCTGAGATAATTAAGGAAAAGACCTTGCTGGTCTGGTTATATACTATTAAAACGCATCTTTCTTGCTTCATTTATAAAGTTGCATCAGGTAAAGCAAGTTAGGGAGGTGGGAATCTGTCTGACACAGGAGAAAGCAGACCAGGGATAGCACAGGCCATCATTAGTGTTCACAGAGTTAAAATGTATGCAAATGAGTTAACTGTGATTTATTCAGAGTTCCCAGAGTAATTCATTCCCATTTCCATTGCTTCTGAGTAACGAACTTCATATCTTTTTGGCTGGATACTATTCCAAAAACAGCCTTATAGTTTATTTCACATTGTCTCATTATAATAATTCCTTTTGTATTAAAAGTGTGTCTACAAAGGAATAAATAAAAGGATAAAATCCTTTGGACCAAATTCCTGTGCTGCAGGATGAGCTCCTACATTAAGGAAACCTGGGCCATCGTCTCAGCTCTGCCATCAACCACTACATGACTTGGCATAGAGACTTCCCTGCCCTGGGCCTCAATTGTCTCATTTGTAGAAAGAAGATGTGAACTCAATGATCCTTCAGATGTTCTCGCAATTCATCCTTTGAAAGGCAAAGAATTGAGGATGTCTCTAAATTCAGCACAGGCCAGTACTAACACTTGGGTAGATATGAGTCTAGTAGGAGATTTCCTCTCGGTTTCTTTACACAAAGACCTCATATTCAATTTGGTCACTCGATTAATTGAAAAGCAAACAAACAAAGAAATCGTAATAAATGATATGTACTTTAGATATTTTATTTTAACCTAACATATATAACAACGTTCATTTGTTTCCCAGTTTTTCTTAGGGCAAAACATTTTCTTTAATTTTGGGTCCGCTCATTGGCATCACCCATTAGGAACTCTGTGATTTCCAGTTTTAATTTGTTAAAAGGGGATCAAGGATTTAAAAACCCTTGAAGAGCAAACTGATTTGAAAAAAATCTTCCAGTGTTTTATAATTTTGTACCATTATCTGACAGCCTTCTCACCCACACTTAACTTAGGATAGCATTTCCTAGTTGCTTACCTTTATCAAATCTCCAAAGAACTCAACTCAGTTCTCACAGGGATAAATACTGTTTCTGCCATCACATTTCACTGGGTTAGATAACATTTAATTAAGTTACATAATTATAAGAACATGTACAATTGGTATAAACAAGCTTGGGAACACACACTCCAGATGCTAGGAGGGCATATATCTCAAATGGAGTGCATGCGTGTAGTGGGAGCAGGCACACCCGACGTGCGTGGTCAGGGTGACTAATGAGTCAGTTAAGTGGAAGTTGATCAATAGAACTGCTTATTGGATGTTTTATCAGTTCAGGTTATGTGATCGCAAGTAACAGAAACCAGTTCCAACAAACTTAGGCAAAGAAAGGAGTTTATTGGAAGGATCTGAGATGATGTATCAAAATGAAGGAAAAGGCGGATAACTAGTTCACAGAAAGATGGGATCCAGGGAAGTGCTGGGCATCTTGGGAGCAGGCAGTAGCTGACTGTCTCTTCAGGGAGTCCCTACTGGAAGAATTGGCCCCCCACTGTCTTTTATCTCCATGTCACTCTGATGGAGATCAGAATATCCAGGAGAGGCTCTGATTGGCCTATGGATCACATCACTCTCCTTGACCAGGGTACAACTGAATGCTGTGATACCTCATCCCACCAAGATTGCGTGGATGGGACACAGGTCATTCCCCAAAGGAAAAATTGAGTTGCTATTACCTGAGGAAGGGGAATATACATGGTGGGCGTAGGTCTATAAGTGTGTAATAAACAACACTAGTTTGGTAAATTTAGAGACACAGAAGTGAGTCATGATTCTGGCTAGAAGGTGAAGGGTGTTCAGAATACAGGGACCCTTCAGCTGTGAACTTTTGCCTTGTGCTTTGACATATATTTTCCCAGCAACTCTCAAGGCCACTGCTTTCTGAAGCTCTGAGTGAAATGTGCTGAATTCCTCAGCCATCTACAATCTTCCAGTTGAAATGTAAGTGTGGGGTCTAGATCTGCATCCCAGCTTATCACAAACTCTAAATTCTTCATGTATAAAATGAAGGCGCCTTCCAGATGTAATATTTTACTTTTTTTCCATATATAAACACTTTTCCTTTACCCCCATAAATTTTACTTTAATTCAGTAAAGCAGATATAACTCCAGACTGTTTATTGGACTTATTTTGCATGCATGCCAGTAAAAATTAAAGTGAAAGTTATATTTTGGTTTGAATGGAATGGTATGAAAATATAAATATGGTGCTGAGAGATAAATTAGGAATTTTAGTAAACCATAGAGAGGTTAAGTAATTTGCCATATGTCCAGTGTTTCATAGCTACTTAGTACAGAGGAGTGATTTGTGTGTGTGTGTGTGTGTGTGTGTGTGTGTGTTTAGGGTTGGCTTCCTAGAAGAGTTTCAAAAAAGGGAAGGAGAGTAAAGAGTGAGAAAAATCAGAGTTACACATGTGAAAGTACAAGTAGGATAATGGTTAGTTGGTAAAGTTGGGACAGAACAAGTGGCCCAGAGCTTTGGGTCTTGCCACCCTCTTACTGGGCTCCTGGCATAGGAACTTGAAGTGAGAATCTGTTTAGGCTCATTTGAAGAAGTGAGAACAAGATAACCAGGCTCTAAAAGGGGTCTGGCTCAGCTTACACATGCTGCTTGGAAGGAAAGCCGTACATTGGGTATGTCATATTTGACAGCACAGTGACCCTACCCACTAGTAAATGTGCCCTAAGTGGTGTTCTGGAATCTGAGAGATTTGTGACCCCTCCCTGGAGATTAGAGGTGGTGGAAATCAAACAGGGAATGGGAATCTACAATGTTGACAGCTCAAAGCACTATCATATCCAGAGGGGACAAGTGTTTTCAGAGACCCAAATCCTAAATATTAAGGGATAAGGTGCCTGTGACATTTCACTGATGAGTTAGGCAAAGTGGTGATACTGGGGAAGGGGTGGGTTTTCACCACAGGCCTGTGAACAAGACTGGCCTGAATCCATCTTCACAGTGGCTCAAAGGCAGCCTCTCAATCTTGCTGTCCTCATCTAGAAAGCCTGGAGACAGTTGTCGTACCGGATATCAAGTTTATGTGTATGATGGAAATTTTTGAGAAAGTGTGCACCCGAGGCAGCCTTTTCTTCCTTTCCTTTTTCATTACCAAACCCCACTCCCATTTCCTTTATAATTTGCTAATTAAAATCGGAGCCCTTCCCACCAGGGATGCTCTCCCTCTTGCCTGACATTCTTGCCCTTAACCACAGCACTCCATGAAAGGATCTGTTTTCTTTACCTGCCCCAGCTTCCTAGAATTGTTCTTTTCTCCTAAACACAATGGTTTCATACACCGTGGTGGCTCAGTGACCGTGGAAACAGAATAGTGCCCCCCACTCCTGCAAAGATGCTTGCTTCCTAATCCCCGGAACCTGCGTATTTGCTATGTTTGATAGCAAAGGGGACTTTGTAGATTTGATCATGCTAAGGATCTTGAGATGTGGCTATCATCCCGGATTATGTGGGTGGGCTCAATGGAAACACTCAGGTCCTTAGTGGAAGAGGCAGGCTGAGGGATACTTCAATACAGAAGAGGAGGTTGGAGAGATGAGGCGTGAGAAGCACTCAACCTGCCATTACTGCCTTTGAAGATGGAGGAAGAAGGCCATGAGCCAATGAATTCAGGTCGCCTCTAGACGCTGGGAAAGACAAGGGAAGAGATTCTCCTCTAGAAGTATCCAGAAAAGAATGCAGCCTGGCTGGCACACAGATGTTAGCCCAGTGAGACCTGCATCAGACTTCTGACCTCCAGAACTGGAGGATGATACATTTGTGTTATTTTAAGCCACCAATTTGTGGTAAATTGTCACAGGAACAATAAAAATGAACACAATGACATTTCAATTTTCTTTATGGGACAAACAGCTCAAATAAATATCTTGTAGTTCTCATGCCCTCTTGCATCTTCTCAGTCTCAGCCAGTTTCTTCATCGATGCTGTCCTGTGTCATCCCTTGTACATCATGACTCTTGCTTTAAATTCTGTTTTGAAGTGTGCAGGTCTCTGAGCTTGGGGAGACAGCCTTCCTCTTACTACAGGAATAAAGCCCATTGGCCTATGCTGTTATTTGACTCTGCACCTGTGCACACCTTATATATTTTGCAAGTAGCAACAGACTGGTGGAAGAGTTGGCTTTTATGATCTTGTCAGAACACTGTTCCCAACAGTTCCCTTCTCTTGGCTATCACTTTCACCCTCCACTTTCCTTTGGGAACTCCTATTTTCACATTTTATTGTTTACTGAAACTCTTACCTTGAAATCAGGCCTTATGTCTGCCCTGGTTTGGGGAAATGGGCCAGCCCATCCAATGGATTGTTAAAGTCTACAGAATGTTAGTATCTGAGGAAACTCTAGGAAGCTATAATCACTCAGTTAGGGTGGCTGAGCAGGAATCTGGAGGAGTATCCTGGCTTCCTCCCATAAGCAACAGTGGTCTAGAGTCTTTATGCTCCAAGATTCAGCAAGGCTATAGACTTCCAACTTTAACTCAAGATTTATTAAATAAATTCACCTGTAATACTTTCTGTACTCTAACAGTGTTTTGATCTTTCTCCTGGTTCAGCATTTTCCAAAGTGTCGGATGGCTACATATCTCACTTGGTGGTATATGGGGTACTTTAAAGTGGTTCATGGAAAAGGCATTCAGTAGCATTGAATCACGGAGAAGTTTGCTCCCTTTTGAATTCTCTTTCAATTCATCTTTATGTATCAAGGTGAAAGCCTCTGTTTAGTTGTGTACTGCTAGCTAATCTCCCTTTTTACTAAAAGGAGGGCAGGACTCTATGAGGCAACAGAAAGTTTTTAACAGCTTTTTTGAGGTATAATTGACATGCAATAAACTGCATATAATTAAAGCATAAATTTGAAAAGTGTTGGCATAGGCATACACCCATGAAGCCTATCAAGATCATCGTTATACCCATTACCCCCGAAAAGTTTCCTTGTGCCCAACTGTGATCCCTCCCACCATATTCACTGTCTCTGTCCTGTCCCCAGGCAGCCACTGACCTTTTTGTCTCTATTGATTAATTTTCATTTTCTAGAGGTTTATAGAAATGGAATAGTACAGTGTGTACTTTTTTGTTGGGCCATTTTTACTTATATTTATTTTGAGATTAATCTACTTGTATCACTAGTTCATTTCTTGTATAGCTGGATAGTATTCCATTATACAAATATATCACAATGGGTTTATCAGTTTACCTGTTGATGGACATTTAGATTGTTTCCAGTTTTTTGGCTATTACAAATAAAGCTGCTATGAACATATACAGGTTTTTAATTTTGGCTTTATAATAATTTTTGACATCAGACAGTGTTAGTCTCTAACTTTGTTCTTCTTCAAAGTTATTTTGTCTGTTCTAGAGGTCCTTTGCTTTTCTATATGTCTTTTAGAACCAGCTTGTCAATTTCTATAAAAAGGCTTTTTGGGAATTTGTTTGTACTACATGACTCTATAGATTAACTTGAGGAAAATTATCACCTTAACAATATTGAGTCATCCAACCCCTGAGGAGCATATATCTTTAATTCCTCTCAACTATGTTTTGTAGCTTTCAGTGTACATGCTTTTCACATGTTTATGCTTATTATATATTTTTGATGTTGTTATAAGTGGTATTGTTTTTAAATTTCAATTTCTAATATTCATTACTGGTATATATAAATACAATTGATTTTAATGTTGATTTTATATCGGGCAACCTCCTAAGCTCATTTAATAGTTCTAGAAGCTTTTTTGTAGATTCTATGAGATTTTTTACATAGACAATCATGTCATCTGTGGAGAAAGACAACTTTATTTCTTTCCTTCCATTCTGGATGCTGTTTTCTTCCTTTTCTCACCTTTTTCCCAGGTAGCTCTATTCTATGTTGAATAGAAGTGGTAAGAGCAGACATCCTTGTCTTGTTGCTGATTTGGGGGCACCGAATATACCTATGGCAGGCTGCTTGAATTTATTCCACAGCTCACAGATACTCTTTCCATTTAAAAAAAAAATCTCATTACTCTTTGTTTCATTTTGGATTGTTATTCTGCAAGTTCACTAACCTTTTCTTATGTAATATCTAATCTGACATGAATCCCATTAAAGTATTCTTTACCTTAGACATTGTGATTTTCATCTCTAGAAGTTCAATTTAGATCTTTTTTCAAATCTTCTTTGTCTCTTTGTGACTCTGAAAATATGGAATACAATTAAAATAACTGTTTTAATGTCTGCTACTTCTAAAATCTATGTCAATTCTGGGTCAGTTTTGACCTTTTTCTCCTTTTCGTAGGAAGGGTTTTCCTGCTTCTATGCATGCCTAGTATATTTTACTGATTGTGAGACATTGTAAATTTTTACCTTCTTGGATGCTGGATATTTTTTATTCTTATAAGTATTCCTGAAGTTTGTTCTGAGTCACAGCAAAGTGGAAACAGTTTGATCCTTTTGAATTTTTCTTTTAAGATTGGTGGTACCAGAGCAGTGATCAGTATGGAGTTAATTGTTCCCCACTACTAGACAAGAGCCTCTGAGTAGTCTACCCAGTAACCCATGAATCATGAGGTTTTCCAGTCTGGCTCGTGGGAACAGGGACTATACAAGCTCTGTGGGAGCCCCAAGTACTGCTCCATCTAGTCCTTTGGGTAGCCCGGGTAGCTGATCCGTAGTGTGCTGAATTCTGTGCACATCTCTGGGGTGCTCTCTCAGTGCAACTTTCTCCACCCCTCCTCTCTGTCCTCTGGATTCTAGCCACCTTGTACTCTCTGGGTTTCCAGAAACAGCTCCTCAATTTGGGGAGGGAGTCCCCTGGGCTTGTTCTTGTTTCCTCATCCTGTACTGATGACTGGAAACTCTCCTAAGACAGTGAACTGGAGCCATTAATCATGAGGCTCACCTCATTTGTTTCTTCCTCTCAGGAATCACTGTCTTCTATTGTCTAATGTCCAGCATCCGCTTTTTTTTGTTCGTTTAAGGTGGGAGGTTAAATCTAGTTCCTATTACTCCATCTTGGCTGGGAGCAGAAATGTATAGCTAGAACTTAATAATACCCTTTTGTTTCATTATATTTATTTTTATGGTTACCATCTATTTATGCAGATTGATACTAATTTTCCATTTGTACTAGGCAATATAATTTCCTTTTCAAGTAGATTGAAGTGAAAAAACAGTGAGTGGGTTTTATAAGGTTAGCGAACTATTTCAAGTTATTGCCAGCCTGCCTACCTTTGCCTATAGCACGTCTTGGCACTGGTAAAGTTCTTCATTCTCCTCCATGAGTAGAACCAGATCTGAGCACTTATGTGAAGATAAAAAATAGTTTCACGTAAAGTTTTGAGCCTTAATGTTTCCAATTATAAAACACAAGCTAACAATATCTACCTCTGCCTCCTCCCCACCCCCCTGAAATATTATAGTCAAAAATAGAACCATGGACTGTTGGACTGTGTTGCTCACCACTGCAGACCCAGCAGCTAACTAAGGGCCTGGTGCAGAATAGGTGTTCCCTAAATTTTTATGGAAGGAGGGAAGGAAGGAGGAAAGAAAGGAAGGAAGAAGAAAAGGATGATACAAAGGAATATAGTCCAAGGTGGCAAATGAACTTCCCAACTAGAAAGTGAGCTCCAGGGAAACAGAGACCTTCTCTGTACCCTGTCACTTAGCACACTGCCTGGCCCATCATGAGTACTTAATACATATTTGTTGAATGAATGAATGAAGGAATGAATGAAGCCAGATATAGTCCTTGCTTTCTCTATCTGATGAGAATGACAATAAAGGTATTCACATAACAGTTGTAATTATTGTTGTAATAAAGTGTTTCAGAAGAAAAACCTAGTCTCAGAGGGAAAAGAATAATGTAGAGAAACTAACCTAGTCCGTGGTCATCAGGGACAATTTGTCTGAAGAAGTGACTAGTGGTTGAGCTGAAATCAGAAGGATGAATAGGAGTTGGCTAGGAGAGCAGTTGGGGGACTCAGAGAAAATGCTCATTCAGTTCTGCCCCAGGGTTTCCCCAGGGTTCTTTGTATTTTTATCTATTATTCACATATTGAAATTCCATAAAACTTCAACACTGCTAATCCAATATATGTTATTTGTAATGTTTTCTCATGTAGGAAGGGCTACCATCATTGCATCACCCACTCAAATAACACTTATTAATAGCTGTGTCATTTCTATGTTTATCTGTCACACTACTCTAAAGGAAGAATTAAGTCTCTGCTAAATTTTATAGAAAAAATTACTCCTGAGAGTATTTTCTCCATGAGATGAAAGCTAATACAGTTGGGCTTTCTTCCCAACATTCAGGGACTCCTGGTATCCTAAAGTCCTTCGACACCAGAACTGCCTGTGCCTGACCCCACAGAACAGCAGTCATCTTTGAAGAGAAGACCCTGAGGAAGCATGAAGGACCTAGCAAGGCCCCATAGATTTGGGGGGGTGGCAGGGAAGGCTAAAGGTACAGCAGGGCAGAGGCAGCATCATCGTTGTCACCCAAATATTTTATTTAGGCAGGCAAGGTCCCACTTAACTTCATCCCTGTCTACCTTTCCAAACTCACCCCTCTCATTCTCTCTCAGCCCACCCCATCCCATCATTATACCCTTGTTAACTACCTCACAGCTACATCAGCCTCCTGTCTGTTCCTTAAGCAGGCCAAGCATCTCCTGCTTTGGGGCCATGGCATTTCCTATCTGCTCTGCCCAGCTTGCTTTTCCCAAATCATCACATAACCAGCTTCTTTTCATCAAGTACAGGCTCAAATACTGCCTCTTCAGAAAAGCCTTCCCTGAGCACCCGAAGGTATGTTTTATTTATTTTGTTATTTTATTTTATTAATTAACTTCTCTGATTCTCTCCCTAAAATGTAAGTCCTATGAGAGCAAGGGCATCACCAATGTTATTCTTAACTGCATCCCCAGTGCTAGCACAGTACTTTACATACAGTAGGTGCTCAATTGACGTTTTTTAATGAATAACCTAATACAAGACACTATGCTAAGTAATGGTAAGGAAATTTATAGGCTAAATAATTCTGAAAGAATTGGGGGAGCTATTGGTTTGCCATGACTTAGGAAAAATGGTTAATTGATTTTTAACCTTTTAGTTTGACGACAAGTCTCACCAAATAAAACCAGGACTGTACGCTCTCGTTTAAATGGGTGACGTACTTTGGCTTTTGTTGGCACAATTGCTTTCATGGACATGGCAAATAAGAAAGCTGTGACCCCTGAGAGACTGGCTCCTCTAATTGATGGAAACAAAAATTGCTGTTCTGGTTCGATCTGGAGGCTGAGTATGTAGAGAAAACCTAAATTTACCTCTAGCCTTGATATAAATTCATCTGTTTGCCATTTGCCTGGTACATCTGAAAGTACCATTCTCATAGCCAGCCTGCCCTGTAATGATTTATCATACTTGCTGTTCCCAATGTTGTCGGAACTATGTCCCCACAATAATATGCAAGCAAACTTCTCTGGAAGTCAGTAATTATGCAGGTTTATCAGCCTAGAAGGTCAGCATATATTATAGAGTAGACAGTTTGGGGCTGATTAGAAACCTCAAACACTAATAGCAACTTGAACACCTATTATTGTTTAAAACAAAACAAAGAAAAAGCAGCTCTCTTTCCTATGGTTTATTCCTTGAGGATACTATCAGAAAGATGATTACATCAGATTGTCTAGCATCACAGGTTTACGAGATCAAGCACTTGCCTAAACGTATTTGTATCTTTCATCGGAAAGCACAAAGAAGCACTGACTCCAAAAGAGGATGCTTGGGAAGGCAGGAAAGGCAGAGAAAATAAGGCCGTTATTCCTCTGAGGTCTGAGCCCATAGGAAGGCTTATGGGAAGGCTGAGGTAGGGTGGGCAATAGAGGTGGAAGCCTGGGTTTAATCGGGGCCCTATATAACTTACTGGCTGTGGGGCTCAAGGCAGTTTTTTTAATCCCACCAAGCCTCAGTTTCCTGACTGTTAAGTAAGGAAAATAGCATCCATCTCCTAGGTTGTCATGAGGTTAAATAGTACAATGAACGTGTAACTCTTTTAAACTAAAAAGTGTTGTGTAAGTATCAGGTAGAAATTATATTTATACATGGCTTTTTAAAAAATGGATGTTTGGAAAATGGTAGAAACTTTTGGGCATTGAGGACCTCTGTGTTCCTTGGAGTGCCCTGGATGTTGGGAAGATAGTACAGAATAGTGGGACAAGTTTAGGCATCAAAAGAGCTGTGTTTGAATTCTATCTCCACCATTTCCTAAATATGTGACCCTTGGCAAATTTCTGAACTTCTTTGCACCTGTTTTATCATCAGTAACATAAGTATACTAAAAGTAATTACTTTAGGGTTATTGCAAAATTAAACGAGGTAAATGAGTTATGCTACATAATTAGTGTGATTTTGTCTTGTTTGAAATCACTGACCAGTCTTTAAGGTAATAGTTCCCCAAACTGACTTATTATTAGAGCCTCTAAATGCAGATCTCTGAGCCATACAAAATTGGGTTTTAACTTCATGAATACAGAATTGTGCCTGGGCATCTTCATTTTCAGAACTTCTGAGTGATTCTGATAGATACCCCTGGTAGAGATGATTGATCTAAGGCAAAGTGTAACCACCCTCAGGGCTCTGCAGAATCGCTCCATAGAATTCCTGCTCATTGCTGGGGGCGGGGGGGGGGGTTCTTATTAACCTCTCTGAGCCTCAGTTTCCTTGTCTTTAAAATGGGCATAGGGTCAAAACCAAGTCACAGGGTTTAGGAGTATGGGCTCTGGAGTAAGAACACATGACATGAAGTAACTCTCCTCATGCCAGGCACAGAGAAGATATAAATAATTCCCATTTTCCTTTCCTCCCCTGCTGTGCATTAATCCTGTCTGTCTAGCTCATGAGCGGGTCTAGCCTACTGTCCAGCATCTATATATACATCTCAGAATGGTTTTATCAGTCTTTCCTCATCACATGTGCAGTGGCTCTTGGGAAATAAACAAACAAAAATTGTGTTTCTTTGTAGGAAATGGCTTTTGAAAGAAAGCCAACTGTTTGTGCCAATCAAAGAAAGGAAAGAGAAAGTGCAAAGGGTCTGAAAAAGTTCCCTTAGCCAGAGAAAGGTATTTTCATGGATAATAGTCCCTCACACATAGAAATAAGGCCGTGAAATTATCTGGATTTTATGGAGGAAATTGTATGCTCACAAACATAGATATTCCCATAGGACATAGGAAAATTCCTGGTGAAATGCCCATCTCTATTATGGAAGCCTACATTGAACCTCTTATGATCCATGGCTTTTAAAGTTAGAGCTAATTGCATCCACCAGCCATAATCACCTAACCTGTATTATCACCAAACAAAAATTTGTTTTTTGGCCTTCATGGTAAAGATCATTCGGTGTCATTTGTCATCCATGGGGTCTTTGCTGTCCCCCATATGTTGAATACAAGAGTGAAAACCTGGCTCCGTGTCATTTCTCAGCAGGGCTAACACAATCACCCATTTTCTAAGTACCCAACTGTTCAAACAGTTCACACCCCCTTTTCTTTAGAACGCCAGGCAGCTATTAAATTTTCACTCTGCAGTCAACCTCATGTCTCTTCCCCCGAGGGCTGGCATGGCAGATTTTCTCCCCTCCCTGTGAATTATGCTGGGTCCATTATTGAATTTTCTGCTGGTGAGAGAGGAAATCAACAAGACTTGAGGTGATTTCAAAAGTACATGTTCCCCATTCTTTTTGGCTGGGCCTAGGGGAGAAAGCACAACTAGATTATTTAAGAATTTTATTTCATTAAGAGAAAATTAGCAGTCTCTCTAGCTTTATGCATATTTGAAGAAAATTCAAGTTATAGTAGTTCATCCTAATTCAAGTAATGAAGAAGTTAGTTTTGCCAACAGTGAAAATACCAGCTGAGACCCTGAGGACCTGGGATCATAACAGGGTATGAAAGGAGGGAGAACAGGAAGTTAGACACAAGGTAGATGGAGCCACGTGTCCCTGCAAAACATGACTGCTTTATGTCCTGTCTTGCAGGGGTGGAAGCGGATTTTTTGCAGGGCTTTGACTCATTTTCAGTCCCTCCTGCCCCTTATAACAGCAGCACATTCTCTGTCACTCCCTCGAATATTTGAAGATTGGGCCTAGCCTGGCAGTTTCCAATAACTATGCTCCAGGTACTGGGCAAAGCACTCTACATTCAAAATTCATGTAAGCCTCATTACATTCCTGAGAAGAGCCTCTGTCATTACCTCATTTTCCAGAGAAAGAAATGGAGGTCAAAGACGTCAAGTAGTATGCACTCGCTCAACAGCTAGGAAGTGGTGGAGCTGGAATTCCAACCAGGTCTGACAGACGATAGTCTGTGCTCTTAAGTGTTATATTTGTTATACAAATCTTGGATAACTCTCCTTCTGTTAAATATTTGGTATTCTATTACTACCCAATATTTGTCTCTTTCCACAGTATCTATATTATTCTCAGAGCTCTGATATTTTTTTCAGTGCTTTTTCTTAGCTGATTTAACACTTTACCAGCTATAGCCATCCATCCATCCATATATCCACCCATCTAACCATGCTTTTGTTTCTTCAACATCCCTTGATAAATATATATTGCCCACCCAGTAGTCTCCAGGCATTGAGCAAGGGGCTCAGAATAAAAGGTAAACAAAATAGACATTATCCCTGTCCTCATCGAATTTATGGTCAAGCAGGAGAGATAGAAATTAATCAAATCACCACACAAATATATAACTAGAGATTGTAACATGTGCTATAAAGAAATGCAGGGAGCTATGAGTATACATAATAGGGGCTTCTGCTTTAGTCTGGGGGAGTCAGGGAGGGCCCACCCCCGGGGAAGGGCTATTTGAGCTGGGAGCAGAAGGATGAGCAGCCATCACTTACTGAGGGTTGATTATCTGCCAGCCTTTGTTCTCAGCTCTTTTCATGCCGTAACTCATTTAAACCTCAAAACAACTCTACGTATTATTTCACAGAACCTGTGCTCTTAACCACGACCTCACTTTTCCCTGTATTAACAAAGAAGAGGAAAAACAATCCAGAAAAGGGGAAGAGCAGGTGTATAGGAGTTGGAGCCTGAAGCACAGAAAGCAGACAGGATTGGCATATGAAAAAACAGAGGTAAGGAGGGGCGGTGCTGAGGAGTTTGGCCTTACTTCTAGGAATTTGAAGAAATCACTGTGCTCTCTTTCTGAAGCTAGGGGAATGACATGCTTAGATCCATGTTTTAAAAGCTCACTTTGGATGCTGTGTGGTCATTGGAATATAGGAGGGCAGGGTGATATGGGGAGACCAGTTAGGAGAATGCTATTGCCCTCCAGGGAACGATGGTTTTAGCTTGGTCTAGGGCCGTAGAGATGGAGACAAATGGCTGGGTTCATGGATAGATGGCTAACCCGCATTCAACTCTAATTATGTGTGCACCATCACATATGGTTATTCAGTAAAATATAAACTATAAATTTATCTTCACTGTGAAACTCTGAGCAGCTTTGGTCTCTGTTCCCAAATCCCTAAGGACTTTTCATTCTTCAGTTATAAATTCTCCTGGTGGGAACGTTGGAGAGGTGTTGTTTCTTATAATCATCGATTCCCTGGGGTTCATGAGGCCTTGGGACACGTTGCAGTTAACCTGCAGGCAGCAGTGCCAAGTCCCTTGGCTGGAGAACTTACAAACGGCTGTGGCTTCATTTCGGAGCCTGAGGCTATGGGGGCTCAGTGGGTGGTGGAAGGGGTGAGCATAGCCAGGCTTCTTTGCAACCATCTGGCCGGACCTCAATACTCAGGTGTGTGTCTCAGGTGGGTTTGCTTACAAAGGTCTCTCTGCTTCCAGTCCTCCTTTCCTTCCTGCCTCTCTCCCTCTCCTCTTCCCTCAATCTATATTTAGGAAACGCCTCTGTGAGCAATACTTTGGTAGTCTCTGCTAGGGAACCAAGGCAATAAGCCAGATAATCAAGCCAAAAAAGAAAACAATACTGTTCCTAGGAAAAAGCAGAGTATAATTTCTGAGCCAGATTTTAATAATGGCAAGACAAAATTCAGATAATTGAGGCACATGTTGTTTGTTTTGTCTATTTGACTCAATTAGCTGAATAATGTCCTTATTTCTTATTGCTTCTGGGGTGGTAGACCCCCAAACCATAAGATATTCTTCCCCCTGGGTGTTTTGGGACCAGCTATTTCACCTCTCTGATTCTTAGTTTCCTCAGTTATAAAATTATAAAAGTGTTGTGAAGATCGAATGAAATGATACATGAAACTGCTTGACACAGAGAGAGCCCCCAGTTAGAACTTGCGATTGGTTTTATTAAGATGGGACTTCAGATGCACCGTATAAAAGAATGAGAGGAAAGGTGGGAGGGGCTTCCAGGGAGCCAACATTTGTTAAATGTCTACTGTGTGTCCATGTATTCACCAGAAAGGCTTGTCTCCTCTCTCTGTATGCCACGATACCAATGTACTCTCCTTTGGCCTCACTCAGCAGGTCCTTGTAACCAGATAAATGGGCTTGCCCTTAGCCTCTCGGAGGTCACATGGAGGCCTGTCACCAGGTAAGACAGGGGACAGACTCCCTGGCTTCCCAGAACCCTTCCCCCTTCCCAGTCAGCCTGAATTCTTGCTTCCCTGCACATCTCTGTTTCTTATAACATTCATTTCCTCATGACTGATGGCCTTAGATAAAACTTAAATCACTTTGAACCACAGAGTGAGGAAACGATTCCCCTTTTAATTCTTTCTCAATATGGATTTCATCAAGCCTAAAGTCTCAGTTTGGAGTCTTTAGCCCATCTTTCATACTTTATAATCTCCATTTTTTAACTAAAAAGAGCAAGCCATACAACTTAGGCACATGAATGTCTAGATAGAATTTAATTTTTAAAAATTTCCTTTTATAGATTTTTTTTGCAATCATTAAAATAAATCAACATAAATAAATGAATTTGGGTAAGGAGGAGGATGATTTAAAAGAATACTAAATTTAAATACTAAAAGAATACTAATATTGAGCAATTATGATAAACATATGAGAATGACAAGTTGATATGCCGATGTGACAAAAATCATGACCGTAGAATGAAAATGACTGAAGTTTGGGAACCACTGCTCTAGTCAAAAGGGAATCACACCTCTTCTCCATGGTCTCATGATTTCTTAGCCTTATTTTAAGGTTATCCAGGGCTCTCTGCTCCCTCTCTGTGCCAAGAGAATGAAGAAGTGATAGAAATAGCTGCCTGAACCCACCTATGAGCATGGGAATTGCAGTATTCTTGAATCAAGTAATGAAAGTATATTTATAGAGACCACACACAGTGAGCCAGAAAGAAATTTCCGGGGCTGCTGGCATAACAGCCGGGAAAAGAGATGGCCTGGCCTAACCCAAAAACATCAGGCTTCTGTTGGCCCCCTTTTTCCATCTATGATCCAGAGGACTGATATACCTGAATCTAGGGTGAATGTGAAGTGGACATGGAGATGGAATGTCCAAAGAAAACAAGAACAGTGACCAGATAAAAAAAAAAAAACTTTTCTTGGTACCAGTGTACTTAGTTTATTCTAACAGCATATTTTTTTCTGATCAACCTAATAATTTCCCATTTCTCTTGGAAAATAGCATGAGCACATACTTTGCAGTCAGCCACTAATGGGGCATTAATGAACACACTTCAAGAAGAAAGAAGATGCTGAACAGAAAATCCCTGTCAAATAAGAGCTCCCCCCAGGACCTTTACCTCTATGAACTTACTTCGTATATATACTAAGTTAATACTCATGCTTCCAGGTAAGAATGATTATCTCATTTCACAGATGAGGAGACAGGCTCAAAGGAGTGAATGAACATCCCTGAAGCATACAGCTAGTAGAGATGCAGCAGGAATCCAAACTTAGGACTAACATCCATTTGCTTTTCACTATCCTGTTCCATTCTGTTTTTAATCAGGATCTACCTTTTCTTCAAATCTGAGGAAACTTTATCTACAATTATTATTTTTTTAGGTATTTAAAGCAAAGTTTTCAGTTTTTGTGATGATACAATAAATGTGTGATCTAACAGAGAGCTTGAATGATCCTTTCTATAGAGTGTTCTTTCTGTACGGTTTACTTGTTTCTTGTTTATTCATTCATCTGATTGTGTTTATTGAATATTTACTCTATGTTTGGCTTTGGATTAATCCTCTGCATCTATCCACAAACAGATGTGGATCCATCCTTCAATTTGCCATGTCCCATAGTCCTCCTGGGTAGCTGCTTCAGGTGGATTGCACAAGCCATTATGTTAAAAGTACACCTGAGATTATGCTCAATCAGTACACCAGTGCGCGCAAAAGTTCTCCCCAGGGACGGCGAGTGAACACGAGGTAAGAAACAAGAGCTTTGATGACAGAAATGGTTTCGAGAAATCATTTCTTTGTTCCTTTTCTTCATGTTTAAAAGAAAGAGAGACAGGGAGGGAAGAAGAAAACCCACAGGCAAAACCCCAAACCAAACCAAAACAAAGCAAAAAAAAACCGTTGTTTCAGCAGAAGGATGGCCTCCAAAGACTGTCATAAATATCAAAGTACACACTCACTCTCTCTCTTTCTCAACCTACCCCTTTCAGCACGGTGTTTAGAGAATGCCCTAGAGGTTTAGACTGTAGTGTAGGGAATGCATTGCTGTCTGAAAGGTAAGTTAGTAAAATGAAACTCCTGCCTATCATGCTCCAAAGCGTCTCAGTATAACTTTTCTTTGTAGTTTCTACCTAGAAATTCAATTCAATTTATTGTCTTATTTAATCTAAATGGACTTTTCAACACCTCCATATTCTTGCCTTTTCAGGCCTTTATGATTCTTGGTCTAAATGTAAACCTTCACCTATACCTACATTATTTTGCCTTTGAAGGTTGACTTGTGAGCCTCTCCTTTGATGAATCGTCTACTCTCACTTTTATGTTCTTTCAAAAGCAAAGGTTGCTTTTTAAAAAGTTCTTCTGATGCCCTCTCTTGCTTTATTCAACCTGAATTACCAAACAGATCTCTGGTTTTATAACATTGTTTGCTTTTTCAGATATAAGATTTGAAGAACATGAAGAACATGGGAGATATTTAAAATTGTATGCACTCATATTTATTCCCTGTATGAATTTAAAACATTATTAATTAATCTATTTATTAATGTAATACATATTAATTAAATGCCTTATATATGCAAGAGTATGCTAAGGTTTTTGGGATAAAGTAATGAACAAGAGGATACAGTGCCTCAGATACTTGATTTTGGATAAGAGTGTGATTGTACAATCAAATATCACTTACTTTCAGGTATAGGAAATCAAATATCATTGTCTTCCTCTGCTATAAGATGAAGATGTGGCTACATATAGTATGTAGCTGTGGATGTCAAAAATTAATATTTACTAAATCTCTGTTTAATTAGCAAATAAAGGAATACAGAGCTGGAAAAGAAAGAACTCTTTGGAAAATGTCAATTAAAATGACATAGACTTAGGGATTTTGGTGAATATATGGATGGGAAAATTAGCACTTAAGTTAGGAAACATTGAGACCAAGAAGACTAGGACTGATGATTTTAAAACAATGAAAAAGTTTCCACTAACTTGTGGACTTCTAGAACAGGGTAAATTATATTGCCCAGGAAACAGGAAATTATTTTTAGAATGAAGAAACAGGAAATAATACCATACACTTGCTTGGTGATTTACAGAACTGCTACTCAAGAATTGATATGAAAGATAAATAAAAAATAAAATAAAATAAAACAAAAAGAATTGATATGACATTCCCAGATAAACAAAAACTGAGGGAGTTAGTCACCACTAGACCTGCCTTATAAGCAATGATAAATGGAGTTCTTCAGAGTGAAAGAAAAGGATAATAGACAATCAATTGAAGAAGCATAACAAAATAAAGACCTCCAGTAAAGGAACCAAATGGGTAATTATAAATGCCAGTACTATCGTATTGTATTTTTTGGTATACAGCCCTGCTTTATACTAATTACAGGCCCTAAAATGCAAATGCATAAAAGATAATGGTTTTGAAGTACAATGTATAAAGATATAACAAGTATAATAAAAAGGTGGGGGGTAGAGAGATATAGGAGGACTGTATGCCTGATTGCCCACAGCTGGACTCGGGGAGAAAGTGAGCCTGGAGGAAAAGACACAGAAAGGCTGTCATTTTGCCATACCATGACCCATGTACCATGAGTCCAAGATCTGCCAGCAGCCAGCCTTTGATGAGATAGATGAAATAGAGCATCTCTGATGATGCCTTGATTTGGACATTTTAAGAGCCTCAGAACTATAAAATTTTACTCTACTAAATTCCCATTATAAAAGCCACTGCCTTTCTGGTATTTTTTTCATTGGCAGACTGTAGCAAACTAAAACAGTAAGCAAAAGAGTGCTGGCGTAGCTATACTAATATCAGATAAAATAGATATATAAACTGTTATGAGGTACAAATAAGGTCACTATATATTGATAAAGGGTTCAATTCAACAAGAATATATAACTATTATAAATATATATGCACCTAATGGCAAACCTCAAAATATATGAAGAAAATATTGACAGGTTTGACAGGAGGAATACACCAATAGTAGGTTCTACATTAGTAGTAGGAGACTTCAATACACCCTTTTCATAATGGATAAAACATCTAGACAGAAGATCAATAAGGAAATAGAAGACTGAATGATACAATGAACCAACTAGACCTAACAGACATATATAGAACACGTCACCCAAAAGCCACAGAATACACATTCTTCTCTAGTGAACATGGATCATGCTTGAGGAGAGACCATATGCTAGATCACAAAACAAGTAACAGTATATTCAAATATATTGAAATTATACAAAGTATCTTTTCTGACCACAATGGAATGGAGCTAGAAATCAATAACAGAGGGAGACGTGGAAAATTCACAAATATAAAAAAATTGAACAGCATACTCTTAAACAACCAATGAGTCAAACAAGAAATCACAAGGGAAATT
Organism: Cabassous unicinctus; assembly: GCA_029593785.1. Taxonomy (NCBI): domain Eukaryota; kingdom Metazoa; phylum Chordata; class Mammalia; order Cingulata; family Chlamyphoridae; genus Cabassous; species Cabassous unicinctus. The sequence goes on along the minus strand of JAQZBX010004709.1, from coordinate 16,725 downwards.
AGGAAATATCTTGAGGCAAATGAAAATGAAAACACAACATACCAAAACTTATGAGAAGCAGCTGAGAGGGGGAATTTATAGCACTAAATGCCTACACTGAAAAAAGAAGAAAGATATTAAATCAGAGACCAAACCTTACAACTGTAGTATCTAGAAAAAGAAGAGCAAACTAAGGCCAAAGTGAGCAGAGGAAGGAAATAACAATTAGAGCAAGACATATAAAATAGAAAATAAAAGCAATTAATCAACACAATCAAATATTGGATCTTTAAAAAGATCAATAGAATTGACAAACCTTTAACTAGAGTGACAAAGAAATAAAAGAGGACAGAAATAATCAAAATCAGAAATGAAAGGGGGTTATTACTACCAATCCCACAGAAATAAAAAGGATAATAAGCGGATACTATGAACCACTATATGCCAGCAAATTAGATAACTTAGACGAATTCCTAGAAATACACAAAATACTTACAGTGATTCAAGAAGAAATGGAAGATCTCAACAGATCAATAAATAGTAAAGATATTGAATCAGTAATCAAAAACTCCGAACAACAACAACAAAAAGATCAGGGTCAGATGGCTTCACTGGTGAATTTTACCAAACATTTGAAGAAGAATACCAATACTGCTCAAACAATTACAAAAAATGAAGAGGAGAGAATATTCCCTGTGGCAGTTTGAAATTATTTATAAATTCCAAAAAGAGAGATTATGTTTGTAAACTGGTCTGTTCCTCTGGCTGTGATCCCCTTTGATTGTACTAAATTCAGCTGAGATGTCTTTGATTAAATTATGTTTAGGATTAGGGCTTTCATTTGACCACATCAGTAGGGTGTAACTCAGGTTAAGTCTCTGCTCCCTTGGTGGGCTGATATAAACAGGCACTCACTCAAGAAGACACAGAAGAAGATACATGGGAAGAGAGAGCTCCATAGATGCCAGAGGAGAGAACTTTGTCATGACACGGAAGAGAAGAAGACTGTGATTCTGTGGCCCTGGGAAGAGAGACAAGCCCTATGCCAGCCTGTAGCTGAGAGAGAGGAAGGCTGAACCTTCACAGAAACAGGCAACCATCTTGCTTCAACACATGGCAACTGACTTTGGTGGGAAACTAACCTAGACTTGGACTCTTTAGGGCCTTGTAACTGTAAGCTCCTACCCCAAATAAACACCCTTTATAAAAGCCAACAGATTCCTGGTGCTTTGCATCAGCACCTCTATGACTGACTAATACATTCCCTAATTCATTCTATGAGGCTAATACCAAAGCCAGGTAAAGATACCAAAGAAACAAATATCACAGTTCAATATCTCTTAAGAATGTAGATGCAAAAATCCTCAACAAAATACTACCAAACCAAATCCAACTGAGCATTAAAAGAATTATACATCACCAACAAGTGGATTTATCTCACATATGCAAGGGTGGTTCAACAAAAGAAAATCAAATAATGTAGCACAGCACGTTAATATAACAAAGGGAAAAAAACCACATGATCATCTCAATGCAGAAAAGACATTTGACAAAATTCAGTATCTTTCCTTATAAAATACTTAGAAAACCAGGAGTAGAAGAAAACTTCCTCAAAGTAATAAAGGGCATATATGTAAAACCCACAACTAATATCATACTCAATGGTGAAAGACTGAAAGCTTTTCCGCTAAGATCAGGAAAAAGTCAAAGATGCCCACTCTCACCACTGTTATTCAACAGTGTACTGGAAGTCCCAGCCAGAGCAATTAAGCAAGAAAAAGAAATTAAAGGTACACAAATAGGAAAGGAAGAAGTAAAATTTTCCCTATTTGCAGATGACATGATCCTTTATACAGAAAACCCTGAAAAACTGTCTACAAAACCTCTAAAGATAAAAAACCAATTCAGTAAAGTGGCAAGGTATAAGATCAACATATAAAAGTCTGTAGTGTTTCCATACATTCTAATCAGAAGATGAAACCAAGAAAAAAATTCCATTTACTATAGAAACTTGAAGAATCAAATATCTAAGGAAAACTATAACCAAGGTTGTAAAGGACTTATATACAGAAAACTACAAAACATTGCTAAAAGTAATTAAAGAAGACCTAAATAAAAGGAAGGAAATTCTGTATTCATGGATTAGAAGACTATTTTTAAGATGTCAATTCTACCCAAAGTGATTTACAGATTCAAAACAATCCCATTCAAAATTCCAACAAGCGTCTTTGCAAAAATGAAAAAGCTAATCACCATATTTCTATGGAAGGGTATGGGGCACCAAATAGCCAAAGCCATCTTGAAAAGGAAGAACTAAGTTGGAGAGGTCATACTTGCCAATCTTAAAACTTATTAAAAGCCATACTAATCAAGACAGCAATGTATTGGCTCAAGTACAAATAAACCAATGTAATAAGATTGAGAGTTCAGAAATCAACCCTTACATCTATGGCCAATTGTTTTTTGACAAGAGTGCCAAATCCAATCAATTGGGAAAGAACAGTATTGGCAACAAATAGTGGTGGGAAACTGGATGCCCATATGCAAAAAGTGAATGTGGACCTCTACCTTACACCATATACAAAATTCAACTCACAATGAATCAAAGACTTAAGCGTATGAATCAGAACTGTAAAAATCCTAGATGCATCTTCAGGACCTCATGTTAGGCAGTATTTTCCTACACTTACACCCAAAGCATGACAATCTGAGAAAAAATAAATGAGACCTTATCAAAATTAAAATCTGTTGTGTATCAAAGGACTTTATCGTGAAAGTAAAAAGACAAACTACACAATGGGAGAAAATATTTGGAAGCCATATATCCAAACAGGGTCTAATATTCAGAATATATAAAATATATAAAGAAATCCTACAACTCAATAACAAAAAGACAAGCAACCCAATTAAACAATGGCAAAAGACTTTAATAGACATTTCTTTAAATAAGATATACAAATGGCCAAAAAGCACACAAAAAGATGCTTAACATCATTAGTCATTAGGGAAAGGCAAATCAAAACCACAGTGAAATACCATTTCATACCCACTCCAATGGATACAATTTTTAAGAAAATGGAAAATGGCAGGTGTTAGAGAGGATGTAGAGAAATAGGAGCAGTCCTTCATTGTTGGTCAAAATGGTATAGATGCTGTGGAGAGAGTTTGGTAGTTTCTCAGAAAGTTAAGTATAGATTTATCATCTGACCTGGTAATCCATTATCTAGGTATCTACCCAAAAGTATCAAAAGCCAAGACTTGAACAGATATTTGCAAACCAACGTTCATAGCAACATTTACTCACAATTGCCAAAAGAAGGAAACAATCCAAGTGCCCATAACTGGAATGGAAAAACGAAATGTAGTATATACACACAATTTTCAGCCATATGAAATTCTGATACATGTGACAACATGATGAACCTTGAAAACATCATGTTGCGTGAAATAAGCCAGGCACAAAAGGACAAATATAGAATGATCTTGCTGATATGACATAATTAAACAAATTCATAAAGTCAGAAATTAGAATACAGGTTGCCAGGTGCTGGGGTGAGGTAGAAAATGGGAATTATTGCTTAAATTTTAGAGTTTCTATTTGGGTCATGGAAAAGTTTTGGTAATGGTGGTGATGGTAGCACAACATTGTGGATATAATTAGCAGTGACATATATTTGTATGTGGTAAAAGGGGAAATTTTAGTGTATGTATACATTCCAATAATAAAAGTTTAAAAACAATAACAGCATAGGACTGTATAACTCAAAAAGTGAACCCTAATGCAAACCATGGGCAATAATTAATAGTACAATTTTTTTTTTTAAGATTTATTTATTTATTTATTTATTTATTTATCCCCCCCTTGCTGCCTGTGTTTTACTGTGTCCATTCACTGTGCGTTTCTTCCGTGTCTGCTTATCTCCCCCTTGCTGTGAGGTCTTGCTGCATCAGCCCACCGCGCCGTGCGGGCTGGCCTGTTCTCACAAGGAGGCCCCGGGAAGCGAACCCGGGGCCTCCCGCATGGTAAACGGGGGCTCTATCGATTGAGCCACACCCGCATCCTGCTGTGAGGTCTTGCTGCATCAGCCTACCGCGCCGCACGGGCCAGGCGGCCTGCCCTCACAAGGAGGCCCCGGGAAGGGAACCCGGGGCCTCCCATATGGCAAACGGGAGCTCCATCCATTGAGCCACACCCGCTTCCCTAATAGTACAATTATAACAACATTCTTTCATCAATTGTAACAAATATACCACACTAATGCAAGGTGTACAAATAGGGTGGCAATATGAGAACTCTGAAAATTCCACATTATTTTTCAATAAACCTACCACTTCTCTAATAAAAACTTAAAAAATAATTCATATGAGCTAAAAAGACATAAATTGATCTAAATATGGAAACCATGTTGAGAATGGACCTCAGTTTAGTTACTCACAATTATCAGGTTCTTTTAGAACTAGTAGTTTCCAAAAATTTAGAGTTGGTTTAAGGTTAAAGAGCTCCTCCCCAACAACTTTGTGACCGGGTTATAATGAAAGCAAGTTTCAAATCAAAATCTTCCACAAATACAGAATTTATTAGAAAGCATGCACCAGACAGTCTAGAACCTATTAGCAATCTTCTTGAATCTCAACCCTGTTCTTTCAGTATCACACTTTGCATGATCATCTCACTGGAGGCAAATGATAATATTCCAGGGGCTTGTGATCCTTAGCCTCATGGTTGACATCAGGCTGGAGGACTGTGCCAATCAGCAACCTGCTGGACCCAGGTCTGGCTGCCATTCCATAGGATTCAGATAGAGACTTCTACTTCCAGGTAGGATGGAGTCGATTATGGCAAATTTTCATTCCCATGGAGGACAACTAACAAAGCCAGATGACATTTAAAAATCATCTGTTTCAAGGCATCCGATTGCTGCAAAACCAATGAAGACTAGAGGGGCTAAAATTCCAGGTGGGCGTGGGTGGGGCATGGGTGGGTAAGTGGATCTGCTTTAGCAGCTTTTTCCCAGGGGGCATTTGCCGTTTCTGAATGAAATCAAGAGGCTGAGAAGCTAGCTTTGGCCCCAGCTGAGGACCCTGCTGGGTGAGGGAGAAAAGCAGCAGAGATTGTTGGCAGTTATGCAGCCTTGAGGCAACCAAAACTGGTTCCTTGAGTGTCCTCAGCACATGGTTAGTTTCCCCTTCAAGACGTTTGCTGGATTCTGAAGCTGTGCAGCGTGGGTGATGACTTAGAAGCTAAATTGAACACTCCCTGAAAAGCAGAGCAGTATTTTCTGTAAGTTCATGGTTTTGAGGAGACCCTGATCTGCTGGTTAACTCAGTTGCCATGGAAAAAGGTGATGATGCGCTGACCCCTCTGTGCTGCCTTTCCCCAGGAGCAGCTGAAGCTGAGAATCCCTCTTGGCCCAGCAGAGGGCCACTGTTGGGAGTAGGGGCAGGATGGGCTGCAGATAGGAATCCAGAACACTTGGCAGTCATGTGGAGTTGGAATGACAAAATTGGAGATGTGAGGGGCCTCAAACACACAGCTGGTTTCTCCCTAAAAAGTACGTAAAATTCTGAAGTTGCATGGAGCAGGAGACTAAAATTTTTAAAAATCTGTAATTTCAAATGGCCAGTCCAGCAGGTGTGTATCACAGTCTGGATTGAGCATCAATTGACCTTCTAAATCTGAGCAATAGAGCTGATCTTAAATCATTATCAAGGTGTATGGCAAATGTTGCATATTGCCAAAATTACCATTGACAATCCCTTAGGTGCCGTACTGGATATATATCAGCCCAGCACTGCCAATTTTTCTCTACTTTCCAAACATATTTCTGCTTCTTTGGTTTAGTACTGGATGAAGTAGTTGGCTTGCATTTCAGGACCATATTTTAGGAAAAATCCTTTAAACGCTAGCACCACCTTCAGTGTGGAGAGATGCCTGTGCCTTTAGAGAGGTACGCTGGGACTGCCACCAGTGAGGGAAGATCATATTCACTTTTCCCATCTCTCTTGCACTTCATGCACATGCTAATTGAGGGAGGTGACCAGGCAGAAACACCTGCACTATTTACATTCTTTATAGTATTTTCCTTTCTCTCATTCTTGTACTGGGCATGCAGTGTAGAACCGTATCAGCTGAATCTGTTAAATTAGAAGTACGGAGCTGGCACTCCATGCCACAGCATTTGAAATGAGTAATAGCTAACATCTACTGTGTACCAGGGACTACACTAAACAATTTTGATGCTTTATTATATGTTATCTTACTTAAATTTTTATTTTTTTTACATCATACAGTAAAATTTGGTGTATGAGTCTGAATTTTAACACACGTTATAGATTCATAAAACCACCGCCGCAATTGGGATTCAGAAAAGTTCTATCACTCCATAAAATTCCTCATGCTATCTTCCTGTAGTCACACTCTCTTCCCACCCCTAACCCATGGCAAGCACTGATCTGTTTTGTCTATCACTCTTGTTTTGTCTTTTCAAGACTGTCACATACATGGGATCAAACAATATTGTAACCTTTTAAAATGGCTTCTTTCACTGAACATAATGTCTTTGAGATTCATCCAAGTTGTTACAGGTATCAATAGTTGGTTCCTTTATATCACTGAATTCTATAACATATGAATAATATTAATTAATATATTATTATATTATAATAATATTCATTGTATGGCTATACCACAGCTTGTTTATTCATTCACCCATTTTTTGCATTTTTTCCCAGTTTTTGGCAATTATGAATACAGCTGTTTTAAACATTTGCATACTGTTTTTGTATTCACTTGGGTAAATATCTAAGAGTGAGATTGTTGGGTCCTATGGTAAGTTATGATAAGTGTAAGTATAAGAAACTACCAAACTCTTTTCCAGAGTGACTGTACCATTTTGCACTCTCAGCAGCCATGTATATGAGTTTTAGTTGCTCTGCATCTTCATCTGCACTTGGCATTGTAAATATATTTTTTTACTTTCACCATGCAATAGGTGTGCAGCATGTAATCTACTCCACAGTAGGTGCAAGTATTATCTCGGTTTTATAAAAGAATAAACCAAGTCTCAGAGAGACTAAGTAAATCACTCTGGGCTTCACAGTTTGTAAGGGTCAGAGACAAGAGACCCAGGCTGGCTGACCCTAGAGTCCTATAAACATTCCATGCTGTGGTACAGAAGCAATCTACTAGAAAAGGCTACTCTTCACCTGTGACTCTTCTTCACAAGTCATAACGCTTTAATAAATCTTGTTGATACTTGTTCAAAGTTGGTGATACTGCATATAACTGAGTTTTGTGGATAAGCAGGAGGGTGCCTTCTATTTTTCTTTTGGGAAGGCGGTAAGAGAGGATCTAATAGATCTAGTAAAGGTAGTGATTTGAATTTGCTTTTGCCTTTAAAAAAGTGTTTGAGGAAAAATTTAAAAGACAAACAAAAATTGCTGCTTGTGACCTTTTTTTTCACTTCTGCTCTTTCCTTCCACAGGGTAATCATTGCTTTTTTGCTGGCGAAGAAAATGCCACCTCTTAAAGCCATAATTTTTATAGATTTGAAAAGAGAAAGATTTTTTTCTTTTTGCTACCCTGTCTCCAAATTTTCCTCTTTTCTCTGATCCTTCTTGAATAATGATTGTAGTACAATTTCATGGCCTTCTGAAGATATGATGGGGATTCATCCTCAACATCAGTAAAGTCGTAGAAGAATTAAAAGCTGATTGCTGAGTCCATTTACAAAGAAAAGGAGAAAACAACTGTTTCTTTTTTTAATAATATATGTAAATCCTAAGGCTGAAAATATCAACCATTTGCCTCCAATTTGGTTAGATTGTTTTCCATGGGTTTTTTTTGTGGTCGTTTTCGGTTTGATAGGCACTTGGATTATTTCATAACTACAGGCAGTTAATAATGGACTAGAAGCAGAAGAATGCTCAAGTACTCAGATACTGGACAGGAACTAATTACCTTTCTTAAACAGGTGAATTTTCAACTCTGAGGAACAGAAATGATTCTTTGACTTTCCTATCATCCAGTCCATCATAGCACAATCAAGTCTCAGCTCTCTTCTTGAGTTTGCACTGGCTTTTTCTCCCTCTGATAGCTTCCGCTTTCTCTACTTCCCCAACTCTTCCACCCACTTGGGAAAGTCCTTCTCTGTTGTATACAGGGTGTATTTTTAAAGCCATCTACCGGAACTTCAGTGCTGCTGGGGAATTCCTCCTTCAAACGGCTTTATTTATAAGAGAAGCACATGCACACACACTTCATGCTGGCTTTTTCAATATTTCATTACAGACCACAAAGATAGAAGTATGTCCTAGGGTAGGTCACACAGAACTTCTGGACTCTGCTTCCATGTTCTTTCTCTGTGGGTATCAGACATTTCATTTGCCGCCTCGCCCCCATCTCTTCAGGATGCGTCTTCTGCTTCTTTCAGGTCTATTGGTCCAAAGCTCCCACTATCTCTGGGGAAAAATAAAACTGGGTGCCTTTCAAACACCTTAGACAAAGGGAGATAACAAATGTAGTAAAGCCCTAAATTTAAAAGATAAAAGGATGAATGTAGTGGAAGAAAGTGGAGGAGACGATCTTTGTTCCCAAGGATAGGATATGATTTATTAAACAAAACATCAAATGTACAACCATAAAGAATAAAAAAGATTAATGTGATTACCTTTAGAGTAAGAATTTCTGTTTAATGAAGGACAGAATTAATGACCAAATGGGAAAATTATATTCATCGTGCCTGAAACTGACAAGGGGTTTTATCCACATTATGTAAGAAACTGCTACATACCAGGAATAAAAACAAAACAAAACAGAAACCCCAATAGAAGAATGGGATATGAACAGGCAGTCTGGGGAAGAGGGCACCGAAAAGGTCCCAAAGCATTTAAGAGATGCTCAGAAACATTAGTAAGTAGATAAATGCAAATTGGAATAATAATGATATAGCGCTTGACTGGCAAAAATTGGAAAGCAGGATAATGTCAAGAGCTGGCAGGGATGTGGGGATGTGAGAAACTTCAAGTGTTATTAGTGTTGCTGGTTGGGGCAGCAATTTTTTTTTTATTAAAAATATTTTTTTAAACATTTACAAACAAATACTCCCTCTTTCCTCCTCCCCTCAACCCCCTCCCCCAGTAACCTCTAATTGAGGCAGAAATTTGGGGGAATAACCTGGCACTACTTGGTCAAACTAAGTATGTGTAATTCTATGGCCCAGCAATTCTGTTCCAGTTATATATACCAACTTAATTCTCACACTGCTCAAGAGGGGGTCATGAATGAGGATGCAAACTGCAGTTTTTGTGGTGGTAAGGAAGTTGAGGCAACCTGGTCATCTGTCATTGAGAAAGCAGGTGGACAAAATAGGATGGATGTGGCCATGCAGTTAAAGGCAATGGATTAGATGTTCATGTAGCGACCTGGATGAATCTTAAAACACAGTGGTAGTGAACGAAGAAATGGAATAAGTTATAATCCAATATCACTTATGTAAATAAAAATACATATGCAAAATGTCATTATATTCATTTTGCATTTAAACAAACATGTACACATTAAAAACGTTCAATTAGAATGATTGCGGGAAGAGAGGGGAATGGAAGTGAGCAATAGAGTGAATGGGAATAAATAAATGCAAGAACCAGTGTTGACACTGTGCCAGGAGCCAAGGAGTATGATTAACTTAAACCTCTGTTCCTCAGAGCCAATTAAAACAAAACAAAACAAAACCCAATTTGCCTAGCTGATAATTCCAAGCTTTCTCCAAAGTGACCTTTTAAACCTGGATCATCCTCCCTATCTCCAATTTTCCCCTTTTCAATCATTCAAAATATAAAACCTGGCCTAGACTGCTGCAAGAGTTGATGACCTCTCCATTTCCCCCTTGATCCCATGTGAATTGTCTGTTCTATTCTGATTCTCAATAAATTAACCTCTATGTGAATCTCTTACTGCCTATTTATATTATGCTTTCCTGATTTTAAGTCCCACATATATGGGTATCTGTGACAAAATACTTGTCTTAAATGACACGTTTTTGATGCCCTCCCCCATTTTCATTATAGCAAATCATTTAGAAACCACCTAAATGTCCATCGATGAGAGACTGCTCATCCTTATGATGAGCTACTATGCAGCAACAAAAAGGGATTACGAGGTTCTTAAGGCAATATAGAAATATTTTCTATATATTTCCTGGAAAAGGAAAGTAGAAAAAGAGTGTGAAAAGTATCCTACAATTTGTGCTAAGGGGAGCAAATAATATGTAAGCATATTTGCTTATATATAAATAAAACATCTCTGAAAGAATATATAAGGACTGAAAACATTAGTTGATTTAAAGGAGGAGACCCAGGTGATGGGTGGATGGACGTAGAAGAAGACTTTCTACCCTCCCATGCCTTTTGAATTTTTGAATCATGTGAATGTATTATGTATTTAAAATTATTATGTATTTAAAATAATAATTATAAATTCATAATTGTCAAGTATTTAGTTTACAGAACATCCCTTCATATATGTGCTGATATGTACTGAGTAAATGCATTTAAACAATGATAATTATGTCCTTTGTTGATAGTTAGTCGCTCTGGGGATGAAAATGCTGAACCTATTTTAGATTCCTCTAATATAGGAGGTTTTAATTTGTTGTCCAATGGAGGTCTATGGTTAAAATTCAGGGGGTCGAAATTTAAGGTTTCCTTTAATTATGGAAGTATTAGTAATACCTATGATTTTTTCCACCAATAGAAATCCTGGATCTTTTCAAATCATACTGTTTCATATGACATTTCTGTTTTTGTAGAGCCCTGCAAGTGATATTAGTTGATATTAGTATCTATTAGACTTATCATAGACTTAGACATATCAACTAAGATTTACTTTTATAGACAGAATTATCAGACCTACTGTTGTAGCCCATCTTCTAAGATCTAAATCATTCATTCAAAAAATATTTATTGAGCATCCATTGTACGAGGTACTATGGTAAGCCCTGGGTAAAGTGCAGTAAGTGCCTGTCCTGAGGGACCTTATGTTATAATGGAAGGAAACAGCCACAAAAAGAGTTAAGAAATACATAAATCAGACAACATCAGATATTTAAAAGCACAAGGATGAACATAAAGCAGGGCAAAATCGAGTCTAATAAGTGAGGGGGATTGATATGGTGTCCAGGCTTCTGTCTCTGGCATCGCACCTCTGTTCAAATCCTGGCTCCATGCCCCACTGACTGTCACCTCGATCCAGCTTCCTAGCCTCTCTAAACCCCAGATTTCTTATCAGCAAAATGGGGGTTTTCACATTATCCACTTTGAAGGTTTTTTTTAAAAGAAAGTGGCTACTCCTGGCATTTCTCCTACCTACTCCAAGAACCCAGCACAGAATTTTGAATGTTTTAATAAATTTTCGTAAAGCACAGAATTTTGAATGTTTTAATAAATTTTCGTAAAGAAGTTTCTTTCTTGGTATTGTACGAGAGCTATTTAGATTAGAGATTAAGAGTTGCTCTGTTATTTTTTTCCTTAATCAATTAAAGTGAGAGAAGAACTAAGTTCATAGTCACCATCACTCTCTGCCATACCTCATGAGATTGTCGGAGTTGGCTGGCCAAAAACTGTGTGTGACAGAAATTGTCTCAGAACGATGGAGTAGGATGGACAGAATTTCTGACAGGCAGAGATATTTCTCAGTAAGAAATTGCATAGATGGGAGACAGTCTCAAGAAGGGGAGAGATTCCTTTCTTCAATGTTAAAAAGAGAATACTCCGTACAAGTTCCTGGCCCATTCACCCAGGATTCAGAGTGAACAAGACAGTCAAGGTCCCTCCCTCATGGAGCTTAGTGGGAGAGAGAGACAATAAATATTAACCAAATAAAAGAAAATATAAGGATGAGTTCAGGCAGTAACAATTGCTGTGAAGAAAATAAATAAGGTAACAGGAGAGCCAATGACTGCAAAGGAGTTTGGAGGAATTTAAGCAGGGAAGTGAGCAATCATCCTCTGTAAATTTTAAAGGTCATTTTGTTTCCGTGTGGGTAATGTATTGGACAGGGATAAGAATGGAAGCAGGGACAGTGGTCAGGAGGCTGTGATAGTGGCCCCTGTGAGAGATGACAGTGCTTGGACCAGAGTGGAGTGACTCAGAGGCCGGTGGACTGATGAGTGAGCTGAGACAGGAAGAAGGAAAAGCAGGCACAAAGGCAAACACAACAAAACACTAACAGAATGGGAAGTAGAGCGGAAAGAATAGTCAGAGCTCATTCTGGTCCAACCCCTTACTTTCTGCAGATGAGGAAACCACATGCCACGAGGGGAAGTGGCTTGCCCATCGTCTCGGGGCTCAGGAGCCTGGGCAGTCTCTGAGCCGCCCGACCCGCATCCAGGACTCCTTCTACCACCCCACCCTGGAAGAGCCAGAACTGGAGGAGGTGCAAGAATGCAGGGAAGAAAAAGTAAAAGAAAAGTGAGGGAGTGAGGAAGAAGGAGAAGAAGTAGGGAAAGGGACAGTGGAGGGCAAAGAAACAGAAAAGAAATCAAGATGAAACGAGAGGAAAATGAAACTAGGCAAACTAAGGGATGGAGCAGATAGTGTGAGGAGTGAAGGAGAGGAAGGGGACTTTGTTGATGGGATTTTTTAATGCTGATGGTTTCCAGTTGAGGTTTGGTTTTAATCAACCATTGCCTGGCTCACTGCAGCTGTCAGGGAACCAGCAGCAGCAGTTGGAGCAGCTGCCCACGCCACCCGAGCCGCAGGACCCAACGGCAAGGGAAGTGCAGATGGGCAGGAAGTCTCTCGGGGTCAGAGCCAGGCTAGCCAAGAGCATGTTGCTTTTGCCTACATCTTGGGATGTTCAGAATCTTCCCAAGGCAGCTGAGAGACCAGGCCCGGAAATGTTCCAGCCCCCACTCTTTATCATCATCATCATCATCATCATCATCATCATCATCAGGGCTACCATTTCTTCAGGCCAGGCACTGTGCTGGGGGCTTTACTTGTGTGCTTGTCTTTCATCCTCACATAAACTTACCCCAGGTCACAGATAAAGAAACTGAGGCTGAACTAATGCAACCAAGGTCTCAGAGTCAGGAAGCGGCAGAAAGACCCTGCTTTCAGTTTAGTGTTTCCGCGCTTAAAAAGGAAATATGGAGTGGTGGGCAGATTTTACAAGAGGTGTTAGTGACCTGTGTTGAAGAGGCCTGGTGTTTTCTCTTTTCTTGTAGATGGGGGACGCTGGCCTGCGAAGATGAGCTCTTCTAATTTCATGTCTGGCCAACAGCCTCTCCTTACCCCCTCCCCGCCCCCGCGGCCCACAACGAATGCTCAGATGCAGTTACAGATATAGAGGGAAGCGGGTGTGGCTCCATCGATAGAGCTCCCGTTTACCATGTGTGAGGCCCCGGGTTCGCTTCCCAGGGCCTCCTTGTGAGGGCAGGCCGGCCCGCGCGGTGCGGTGGGCTGATGCAGCAGGACCTCTCAGCAAGGGGGAGATAAGCAGACACAGAAAAGGCACACAGCAAATACGAGTAGCAAGGGGGGTGGGAAATAAATAAATAAATAAATCTTAAAAAAAAAAATACAAATAGAACTTTCCTTTGGAATTTTTATGCTGTTTCCTGTGTACAATGTATAATGATTGGCCTTTTTCTTTTCCTTCAAGGCCCCTCTCAGATGTCACCCCATCTAGGAAGGTTTCTTTCTTTCCAGGCAAAATAAATCCCTTCCTGCTTGATGCCTCATAATCTTGCACTTTGGCATAAAGCACTTGGTTGCCTGCTCCATCAGAGCATGGGCTTCTTGAGGAAAGAAACCGTGTTTCATCACTTCTGTAACCTCGGTGCCTAGTACAGCACCTAGCACAGAGAAAGCATCCAATAAATGTTAACTGAATTGAAAAGCAAAATAATGGAAAGAACATTTGTTGGGGCTACTATAAATCAGCTGTATCCAACCTTGTTCCCTTAACTCAGAAACTCAGATGAAGACATTCTCATTCCCACAAGTGTATCCATATATTTTTCTTGTTGGTGAGAAAATAAACAAACTAACATGAATTTCTTTTGGAGAATAACTATTAAAAGTTTTTCATAAGATGCAAGCTATACAATTGGCCTTTTTATATCTCTAAAATGTCATTCTTCAAGAAAAAAAATATATATCTGGGTATTCTTTTTTTATTTGAACCTTTTTGGTTTTTTTAGACTTTTGCTCCATGGGTAACAGATAAGTGATGACCAATAATAATCTACTGAAGAATAAACTTAGACATGACTTGCTGTAGAGGTAAATATGATAGAACACATATCAGTGGCACATTTTATAGCTTCTTAGGAATAGCATTATTACAAATTCCTTTTGTTTCTGATTTGGTTGTTTTAACTCCTGTTTCATTATTAACTGAAACTTCAGAGCATCATTCTCACTGACAGGCACTGAAGATAAAAATACACTATTTATATTTTCCTCATCTATCCTTGCTTTGTTGTTTATTAAAGATATATAGTGGGCACAATAAAGAAGGAAATGGCAAAGCATGCTAAAATCACAACCCAGAGGCACGACAATAATCCATAGCTGCCACAAGCATCAATGATTCAGCCACAATGGCAGCTCCCTCTGACTTACATGGCAGAAGGAAGACAGTCTGAGGGCCCTGGGTAAATCCCAGCCCAATTCCTCAATTTCTACCTCTTTTTCTCCCATTCAGGATTTTGGAATAAAAATATGAGAGAATGAACCCATTATAAGGGCAAACTTTAATCTCCTCTAATGATTTTTTAGCAGTACTTCAATCATAAACTTCAGATATGTAACGATTGTTAGTCTAATGGACTAATATCATTGGGCCTTCCCTACCTGAGGATACAAATGGGATCATATTATAAAATACTATACTGCCTTTCAGCCTCCTAATTTCTCAAAGTAGAATTTGTCCCCACTAAAAGTCATCCTTCAAAGGTGCTTCAACTGTGCCCACACATGCCTCTGTCAACTGCAGTCACATGTGACAGATGTCAAGTTTTCCTCTACTGATCTAGCTCCCATTAGTTGAGATCTACTCTCTGCTCTCATCCTTCCTGCCTCCGAAAGCCCCTCGGCTTTGCAGCAATGAATTGTGCCCCAAATGCAAATGTTGCTGTTGTCTGCTACTGTTCCTAAAGCTGACCATTTGTAGGATGCCAGTATGGGGAAGGCTCCACAAATGGAGAGGTGGGAGGAGTGTCTCCTCCCCGACTCTGAACTATACTGTTTTAGTTTCCTGTTGCTGCTGTAACAAATTACCATAAACATAGTGGCTTAGAACAACAGAAATTCATTATCGTCTAGTTCTGGATGTCAGAAATCGGATAGGGGTCTCACTGGGATAAATCAAGATCTCAGCAGGGCTACAGGTTCTTTCTGGAGGCTTTAGGCAAGAATCTGTTTCCTTGCCTGTTCTAGCATCTAGGGGCCACTGTATTCCCTGGCTCTTGGCTCCATCCTCTATCTTCAAAGGCAGTAATGTTGCATCTCTCCAACCTGTCTTCCATAGCCACATCTTCCTCTGACTCTCCTCTTCTGCTCCCCCTCCACTTTAATGTACCCTTTTGATTACATTGGGCAAAACCAGATAATCCAACATAATCTCCCTATTTTAAAATCAGTGACTAGCAACCTGAATTCCCCTTTGTCATGTAACCTAACATATTCACAGGTTCTGAGGATTTGGACATGGACATCTTGGAGGATGGAGGCCTTATGCTGCCTACCATATATACTTTGTCATTAGGACTCCAAGCAGGCTGTTTTATGACCAAAGTCTCTCATGTCTTAATTAACAAACTACTGAAATAATGAGGTCACAGGAAATAAAGTTTGTATGTAAAATCTATTGTGTTTCTATATAGTAGTAGCACACAATTGGAAAGTGAACTTAATGTAATACCATTTGAAATAGTATCCAAATATCTAGAAATAAATCAATTAAACACATGCAAAAATTCTACACTGAAAAGTGCAAAACAGTGCTGAGAGAAATTAAAGACTTTAAAAATGGAGAAGTATATCTTGCCCATGAATTAGAAAACTCAATATTATTAAGATAGCAATCTCCCCCAAATGATCTATAGATTCATTGCAATTACAATAAAAATACCAGAATTTTTATTAGAAGTTGACAAGCATATTCTAAAATGTACATGGAAATTGAAAGCACCTAGAATAGCCAAGACAAACTTGAAGAACAACAAAATTGGTGGACTTCACTGCCAATTTAAAGACTTATTATAAAGCTACAGAAACCAGCAGTGTGTGGTATTGGTGAAAGCATTGGCATATAGATCAATGATACAGAATAGAGGATCCAGAAATAGGCCTAGACCTATGAGATTACTTGATTTTTTACCAAGATGCCAATATAAGTCAATGCAGGAAAGAAAGATCTCTTCAGTAAATCTAACTAGAGAAACTATATAGTCATATGAGAAAAGGCACCTTGAACCCTTCTTCACAATATATACAAATATTAATTAGATATATAGGTTATAGGTAAAATGGAAATACTAAAACCATAAAACTTAAAAAATAAACCATTGGAGACTATTTTTAAGACTTTGGGGGTAAGCAAGGACTGTTTTTGATAGGACACAGAAAACACTCTTTATAAAAGAAAATTCTGATGGCAGTGGATGTAACTCACTGGTTGAGCACCTGCTTCCCATGTACAAAGTCCCAGATTCAATTCCCAACACCTCCTTAAAAAAA
>JAQZBX010004708.1:0-59103 GCA_029593785.1 Cabassous unicinctus | reverse complement strand
AAAAGAAAAGAAAAGAAAGAAAGAAAAAGGAGGGCAGGGGAGTTAAAATGGATAAAAGTAAATAAATAAATAAATCTTTTTTAAAACAACATAAGGAAAACACAGAAGAAACTAAGTGGAAAAATAAATACCTATAGATTATAGAGGGGGTCTCTAATACACCATTATCAACATTAGACAAAACATCTCAAAAGAGAATCAATAAAGAAACAAAGACTCTGAATAATATATTAGAGGATTTGGACCTAATAGATATATACAGAACACTACACCAAATACAGCGGGATATGCATTCTTCTTGAGTGCACATGGATCATTCTCCAAGATAGACCACATGCTAAGCCACAGAACAATTTTCTATGAACTCAGAAAGTTTGAAATTATACAGAGTAATTTCTCTGACCAGAGTGGATTAAAGCCGGAAATCAGTAAGGGCCAGAGAACCAGATTAGGTACAAAGATATGGAAGTTAAACAACACACCCCTACACAAACAGTGGGATAAGGAGGAAATTTCAAAAGTAAACAGTGACTACCTTGAAATGAATGAAAATGACAACACAACATATCAAAACCTGTGGGATGCAGCAAAAGCTGTACTGAGAGGGAAATTCATAGCCATAAATAGAATATCAAAAAACATGAAAGAGCTAAATTTGAAGACTTAACTGCACACCTGGAGGAATTAGAAAAACAACAACAAACTAAACAGAAAAGAAGTAGAAATAAGGAAATAACAAAGATTAGAACAGAACTAAACAAAATGAAAAATAAGAAAGCACTAGAAAAAATAAACAAAACCAAAAGCTGGTACTTCTAGAAGAGCAATAAAATTGACAAACACTTATCTAGACTAACAAAGGAAAAAAGAGAGAAGATGAAAATACACAAACTAAGAAATGAGGAAGGGGATATCACCACCAACCCCACTGAAATAAAGAGTATCATAAGAGGATATTTTGAAAATTCTTTGCCTACAAGAAGGATAATTTAGAGGAAATGGACAAATTCCTAGAAACACACAAGCAGCCTACATTGACAAAAGAAGAAATTGATGAACTCAACAGACCAAACACAAGTAAAAAGAAAGAATGAGTCATCAAAAACCTTCCAGCTAAGAAGAACCCAGAACAAGATGGCTTCATAAATGAATTTTATCAAACTTTCCAGGAAGAACTTAAACCAATCATGCTTAATCTCTTCCAAAAAATAGAAGCAGAAGTAACAATGCCTAACTGATTTTATGATGACAACATTACTCTAATACCAGAGCCAAACAACAATGTCAAAAGAAAGAAAAATTACAGCCCAATCTCTCTGATGAAACTAGATGCTAAAATCCTCAACAAAACACTTGCCAATCATATTCAACAACACATGAAATGAATTATACACTATGACCAACTGGTTTTCATACTGGGTATGCAAGGATGGTTCAATGTAAGAAAATGTAATACACCAAATAAATACATCAAAAGAAAAAAAATCACACAATCATCTGTATAGATGCAGAAAAAGCATTTGACAAAATACAGCCCCCTTTCATGATAAAAATACTGCAAAAGATAGCAGTAGAAGGCAACTTTCTGAACATGATAAAGGGCATATTTGAAAACCTCACATCATATACAATGGTGAAGTCCTAAAAGCTTTCCCTCTAAGATTGGGAACAAGACAAGTATCACCATTCTCAGCACTCCTATTTAACATTGTCTTAGAAGTACTTGCTCGAACTCTAGGCAAGAAAAAGATATAAATGTTATCCAAATTGGAAAGGAAGAAGTAAAAATTTCACTATTTGCAGACGACATGATCCTGTACATAGAAGGCTCTGAGAAATCTACAACAAAGCTTCTAGAGCTTATAAATGAGTTCCTTGAAGTCGCAGTCTATAAGATCAATACTCAAAAATCAGTAGCATTTCTGTACACTGAAAACGAGCAATCTGAGAGAAATCAAGAAAAAAAGTACCACTTACAGTAATAACTAAAAAAATCAAATACCAAGGAATAAACTTAACTAAAGATGTAAATAACGCATACACAGAAATCTACACAGCACTGTTAAAGAAAATCAAAGAAGATTTAAATAAATGGAAGAATATTCCCTGTTCATGGATAGGAAGACTAAACATCATTAAGATATCTATCCTACCAAAACTAATATACAGTTTTAATGCAATCCCAATAAAAATCAACACAACATGTTTAAATGAATTGGAAAAACAAGCAATGAAATTTATTTTGAAGGGCAAGAGGCCCCAAATAGCAAAAGACATTTTGAAAAAGAAAAATGCAATTGGAGGAATCACAGTACCTGACTTTAAAGCATACTACAAAGCTACAGTGTTCAAAACTGCATGGTATTGGCACAAAGACAGACATACTGACCAATGGATCCAAATAGAGAGTGCTGATATAGATCCTCACATATACAGTCACCTGATATTTGACAAGGCTACCAAGTCCACTCAACTGGGAGAGAATGCCCTCTTCAACAAATGGTGCTTGGAGAACTGGATATAAATATCCAAAACATTGAGAGAGGAACACCATCTCACACATTATACAAAAATCAACTCAAGATGGATCAAAGATCTAAATATAAGAGCCAAGACCGTAAAGACCCTGGAAGATAATGTAGGGAAGCATCTACAGGACCTTGTAATAGGAAATGGCTTCATGAACTTCACACCCAAATTATGAGCAGCGAAAGAAAAAATAGATAAATGGAACCCCCTCACAACTGAAACCTTTTGCACCTGAAAGAAGTTAGTCAAGAAAGTGAAAAGACAGCCTACCCAATGGGAGAAAATATTTTGTAACCTTATATCTGATAGGAGATTAATATCCAGCATATATAAAGAAATCCTGTATCTTGAAAATAAAAAGACAATCAACCCATTTAAAAAATGTGTCAGCGATTTGAACAGACACTTCTCCAAAGAAGAAATACAAATGGCTGAAAACCACATGAAAATATTTTCAACATCACAAGCAATTAGGGAAATGCACATCAAAACTACAATGGGATACCATCTTACACCCATAAGGCTTGCAGCTTTTAAAAAAAACAGAGAACTACAAGTGTTGGAGAGGACCTGGAGGTATGGGAACCCTCATCCACTGCTGGTGGGAATGTAGAATGGTACAGCCATTGTGGAGGACAGTTTGGTGGCTCCTCAAAAACTTCCATATGACCCAGCAATTCCACTGCTGGGTATATACCCAGTAGAACTGAAAGCAAGGACACAAACAGATATATGCACACCAATGATTGTAGAGGCATTATTCACTATTGCCAGAATTTGGAATCAACCAAAATGCCCATCAGCAGATCAATGGATAAACAAAATGTGGTATATACATACAATGGAATATTACTCAGCTCTAAGAAGGAATACAGTAATAACACATGGGATAACATGGATGAATCTTGAGGATCTTATGTTGAGTGAAGCAAGCCAGGCATTGAAGGACAAATATTACATGATCTCTCTGATATGAATTAAGCAAATTGAGCCTGCACAGAGAGCTAGAGTCTGGAAGATAGGTTTACAGGAAATAGGAAAGGAAAAGAAGATTGTGAGACAATGCCCATTCAGGCAAAATCTAAAATAAGTTGGAAGTGAGTAGTTGTGCAGTGAAGAGATATGCCAGGGGATCAGGATACTTTTGGGTTGGGTGATGCAAGCTTGACAAGGGTGTAGGGTGGAGAGCATGGGTTGGGTGGTCCAAGGAACTTGTAGGCAGGTTGGGAGAGGGAATAGGTGAACACTGGGGGTAGGTGGGTACGTGGGTGAAACTACAATGTTGAGAAAACTCTATTGGCAATATGACAAGGAAGGATTACTGGTTTAGAGTGTTGATGGTGGGGGGCATTTGGGACAAGGAGCACCTGGGACAGTTTTCTAGAGAATGTGCGAGTGATCATTTTGTCATAGTATTTCTTAACAGTGGGGGAGACCCACATGATGTGTGGAAAGGAGTTGTACTCACATGCTGGGGATGCCTGATATGTTCTTAGACAGAGGGCGTGGGTGTCTCTTGAGAGCATGGGCACTTCTTAATAGGGGAGCACAGACTAATGTGTCCAGCCCTCAATCTTGTTAGAAATATATAAGAATCTTGTCCCTCAAGGACTGTAACCTGCTGGTCTCTGTGGGCCCTGAGGGGTGGGAGACAGAGGTATAGAAGAGATTGAAGTGGGCTTATTTGGGGGCAATGGAAGTGTTCAGCATGATCATGCAATGATGGATACACGCTCTTTTAAATTTCATCAAAAAATTATAAAAGAGTATGGTCTGAAATGTAAACCATAATGTAAACCATTGAGGATGGTTGGTAGCTATGTTTCAAAATTTATACATCAGTTGTAACAAATGTACCATCCACACCTTAAAAGATTATTAATAGGGAAGGGGGAAAGGGGGAGGATGTTGGGTATATGGGAGTCCCCTATATTCTTTATATAAACTTACTGTGATCAAAAACTTTTCTGAAGACAATATGTATTTTTTTAAAAGTAAGACACTGTGGAAGAAATTGAAGAAAATGCCACTGTACATATTGGACAACTGATATTTCAGTGATGAAAGGAAAATCATCAAAAAATAATTTTATTTTATTTTATTTTATTTTTTAACGTGTTTAATTTTTTACTACCCCAATATTTTTACTTTATTTTCATTTTAGTTTCTCTAAATTATTATATCTCTTATTTCTTTAGTTTAAACCTTTCATTATTATTTCATTTTTCTATTAATTGAATTTGGCAATATTCTTGGCTTCATTTTTGAAGAGGTTTTGGGTCACAAAAGACTTACAGCTATGGCAGGGGAGGATCAATGGGGTGCGGTGTCAATGATGGGGCATACATGGGAGAAAGTTCACCTGGGCATACATATAAGGTATATAAATATGTTCAAATGTTCATGTAGCATTGCCACGGTGGGTGGACATACACACAACAACTGGAAGTTTATTGAATTCCCATCCTGGGGAGTCCTGCCACGTTCTCTAATGGAAGAGCAATAATCCCCCAAGTGTAGGGGCAATGACAAGTGAAGAAGAATGGTCCATTGACTAGGCTTCAGTATGATGACTATGCTTGTGAGGCTTTTGCTCTGAAATTTACAACTTAGCCTAGTCTTGGAGAGTGCCTAAGAGTTGCCTCCTGAGAGCCTCCTTGTTGCTCAAATGTGGACTCTCTCTAAGCCATTCTCAGCATGTGAATGCATTACCTTTCCCCCAGCATAGACCATGGATCCTAGGGATGAGCCTCCCTGGCACCAAGGGATTACTACCAAGCACCAGCTGGTGATACAACTAGAAAAAGACCTTAAATAAAAGGGGAAAATGTAAAGACAAATGAGTGTATATGGCTAATAGACTTCAGAGTGAGTCAGGAGATCATCAGAGAGGTAATGCTTATGCATATCTCAGCAGGCTGTCATAGACGGCCAAGGTAGATAATACTATAAATAGTGGGTATCCTGAGGGCTCTGGAGACACCCAGGTCCTATGGTCATGGCAGAATACTCTGGAGTTTGGTGCCTTGCCAGTGGGCCCTACTTTGGAGGCTTTGCTCCGGAGTGTGACAGAGTGGGACTCGGATGTGACTTCTCTACACATGCCACTTCTGTCCCTTTTATTTGAACTTATAGTTGGTGACGGAGTTAGTAGGTGTATGTACAAGAGACTTTAAACTCTGTGTTGTCCATGTGCCACCTGGGCCCTGAAATTCAACGGAATTGAAATATCTACTCTCCAGTTCATAGGATTCCCCCAGGACAACTAAGAAGGAGATAGTGATGACAATGACAATCCCAAGGAATTGAGAGAGTCTAAAACTGCAAGCAAGAGTGTCCCATCCATCTGCCCCATGAGATCAAAGCCTCCTCTCAATTAGAACTGGAGTGGGCAACACCATCCCAGAATCCTCAGGACTGGGGAATGAACTATGGAATAAAGTAGACTTACTGGTATTCTACTACAGATTATTGTGATTTTAGTAATGGAAGAAACAATATCATTCATGTGGAGGCAATGGCCACTGGAGGTTCTGAGGGCAAGGAAAGGGAAATACAGGTGAAATATAGGGGGATTTGGGAATTTTCTTGAATGACATTACAATGACAGATACCGGCCATTACATATCTTGCCATAACCTACAAAATTGTGCGGGAGAGAGTATGAACTACAATGCAAACTGTAATCCATGCTTAGTGGCAAAGCTCTAAAATGTTTTCATCAATTGTAACAAATGTACCAGTATAATGAAGGATGACATTAATGTGGTAAAATGGTGGTGTAAGATGTGGGACATTTGGGAATCACTTTTATTCTTAGGTAACATTTATGTAATCTAAATACCTTTTTTAAAAAATAAACAAAAATATATTAAGAAATGAACTATACAGTTATTTTATATGAAATCTTTATCACTATAATTAGGTCATTAGTATACATCATTTCTATTTTTATATCTGTACATATTTTGTTATTTAAAGCATGTTAAATATGTATTCTAAGTTTAATAAGTCTTGAAATATATCTGTACTGATTTGTGTTGGTTTACAGTTTAAACAGTTAAATCTATGTGTGTTTTTTTTTCTTTTTAGTTTTTAACAACATTATTGAGGTTAATTCAAAATAAGAGTGTGTACCAGGCCTCTTCATATTCCTTGTTGTAAGACAGCCTTTGTCTGTGATGCATATTCTTATTTAATGTTAATCTTATACTGTAATATTTTCCTGTAAATAACTGTAAACTTGTTAACATTGCCATCCCGAGTCCTGTGAGTCTTTCTTAATATCAAATGCTTTTTAACTGCCACCATTGTTGAAGTGTGCTTTATGGAATTTGTCAATTTAATCTAAGTTGTCAATTTAAGGTTATATGTATCAAAATAATATTCCCTTATCCTTTAATGTTTGTAGAATATGTAGTCCCACATCTGTCATCCAACTCGTTGGTAATTTGTTTCATATTGTTTCTTTACTGAGATTTTCTAATAACCAATTTTCTCTTCTTTCCATTTACATTTTAATTGATTTCTACAATGATTTCTATTATTATTTTCTTCTTTTGGTTTTAGATTTGAATTTTTCTTCTTTTCCTTCTTAAAAGGGGAAAAACAGCAAGTTTGTGGGAGATTTTTCCTTTTTTTCATATAGGCAATGAGTAGTACAAAAATGCCTCTAAATAGTCTTTTAGCTATATCAAACAAACATTGACATACCATTTTTAAATTCATTTAAAAGAACTGTTAATATCTCTTTTGATTTCTTTTTGATTCATGTTTTATTTAGGCTTGTGTTAATGCCCACATATTTAGAGATTTTCCTGATGTCTCCCTGTTATTATTTGTATTTGAAATCTATTGTGTTTAGAGTTCATACATTGTGTGATATGAATTGTATTATGGCTAAGAATATGGTCTATATTAAAAATTGTTTGTAAAACATTTGATAGAATTGTTTATATTGCTATTGTTTGGATCAAGTGTTCTCTAAGTGTTGATTAGGTCAATTTAATTGATAGTTTTATTCAGGTTTTCTATATATTTTTCTAGAATTCCTGTGTGAATTTTATGCTAATCAATAATAAAAAGGTATTGAACTCTCAAGCTATAATCCACAACTATAATTGTGGATTTCTTCTTGAAGTTTGGTCAGTTTCTGTGTTACACAAGTTATATATTTGAAATATTATCAGTGATATGAACATTTAAGATTGCCATGTCCTACATGATCCCATTTTGTCTCAGTTAGCATTCTTTCCTCTGGGTTTTACTTTATACAATATTAATTTAGTCAACTCCAATTTGTTTTGCTTGGTGTTAGTGAAGTATATATTTTTTTCATCCTTTTATTCTTACTTATTTTGCTCTGAAATTAAAGTAGCTTTTTATATTGCCTAGAGTTGTTTTTGCTTTTTTATTCAATTTGAAGTTCTCTGGTTTTGATTGGGTGTGTTTAGGCCATTTATATTTATTATGATCACTAATATTGTTGGCTTGAAATCCACGATCTAATTATTTTTTTCATTTCTTTTTTTAAAAATTATAGGAAGATGTTTAACATGTTCAAGTTCACACTTACCTTTTTGGGATTTTTTAAAATAAATTTTATTGAACTGTATTCACAAACCACACAACCCATCTATATTGTAAAATCAATAGTTTTTGGTATAATCAGAGAGTTGTGTATTCATCACTGCAATCAATATTAGAGCATTTTCATTACTCTAAAAGGAAAAAGTGCCTATCCCTTACTATTCATCTCTCAATCACTCTATTCTTCTCCTACTATACATAACTTCGAATCCATTTCTGTCTCTAAAATGTTTTTGTATTTACATTTTGTATAGATGGAGTCAAATGTAGTACATTGAGTCTGATTTCTCTCCATTAGCATTATTCTCTATTTTACTATTCATGGAAGAATATAAATATTTTACTATTCCCTACATTCCCTAATTTGCTTTAGCTGCATTTTTGAACAAATATCACTGTATTATTAACATCTTGTAACATTAACATTCATTTGTTCTGATTCAGGAAAAAAGCATTCTTATATGTGGACTATTATCCACACTCTCTGTCCACAAGAGAGTTTGCTATGCTATACAGGTCCAGCTTTCATCTTTTAGTTTCCCGTCTAGTTATAAATACAAAGTTAAACTTTCTCTTTCAATCACTGTCAGACTCATGTATTAGTGAAATTACAATCATTAAAATGTGCTAGCGTCTCCTCTATCTGTATCCAAACTTTTGCAAACAACATTTTTACAGATTCTGCACTAATTATGCCTCAGCTTTCCATTCTTTATCCTCCTTCTATCTTCAGGAGACATATATTCTAGCTATTAACTCCATGACTTTGCTCATTATATTTAATTCATATTAGTAAAATCATACAATATTTGTCATTGTGCGTCTGGCTTGCTTCACTCAACCTTATGTCCTCCAAGTTGATCCATGTTGTCAAATGCCTCATAACTTCATTTCTTCTTACAGCTGTGTATATACCACAATTTATTTACCCATTCATCAGTTGATGGAAAAGTGGGTCATTTCCATCTTTGGGCATTTGTGAATAATGCCACTATGAACTGATAGTATGCAGATATCCATGTTCTCAAATCTTTTGGGTATATGCCCAGTAGTGCAATTGCTGGACCAC
This sequence comes from Cabassous unicinctus, assembly GCA_029593785.1. Classification (NCBI taxonomy): domain Eukaryota; kingdom Metazoa; phylum Chordata; class Mammalia; order Cingulata; family Chlamyphoridae; genus Cabassous; species Cabassous unicinctus. Next base: position 49,916 of record JAQZBX010004708.1, on the reverse strand, counting down.
ATGGCAGATCTATATTTAACTTCCTTAAGAACCACCAAACAGACCTCCAAAGTGGCTGAACCATTAAATATTCCCACCAACAGTGAATCAATGTTCTTTTTCTGCACATACTCTCTAGCACCTGTAGTTTTCTGTTTGTTTGATTTTAAATAGTGGCCTTTCTAATAGATGTGAAATAATATCTCATTGAAGTTTTGATTTGCATTTTCCTAATATCTAGTGATATTGAACACCTTTTCATGTGTTTTTTCATCATTTTTATTTCTTCTTTGGAAAATGTCTATTCAAGTCTTTTACCCATTTTAAAATCAGGTTGTTCGTATGTCTATCATTGAGTTGTAGGATCGCTTTATATATCCTGAATATTAAATGATTATCAGATATGTGATTTCTAAACAATTTCTCCCATTAAGTACACTGCCTTTTCACTTTCTTGACAAAATCTTTTGCAGTGCAAACGTGTTTAATTTTGAGGAGGTCCCATTTATTTATTTATTTTTTCTTTCATTCTTATTGCTTTGGGTGTGAGATCTAAGAATACCAAATCTTGATGATGATTTCTTATGTTATCTTCCAGAGTTTTATGGTCCTGGCTTTTATGTTTAAGTCTTTGATCCATTTTGAATTGATTTTTGTAAAAAGAGTGAGATAGGGGTCCTTCTTCATTCTTCAGGTTATAGATATGCAGTTTTACTAACACCATTTGTTGAAAAGACTGCTCTGTCCCAGTAAACTGGACTTGGTGTGCCTGTCAAAAATCAGCTAACCATAGAAGTGAGGGGCTATTTCTGAACTCTCAATTCAATTCCATTGATCAATGGTCTATCTTTATGCAATACCATGCTGTTTGGACAACTGTAGCTTTTTAAAATGCTTTAAGATCAGGAAGTGTGAGTACTCTGACTTTGCTATTCTCTCTTGGGGCTTTTTGGCTATTTAGGTCCCTTTCCTTTCCTGATAAATTAGGTAATTGACTTTTTATTTCTGTAAAGTAAGTTGTTGGAATTTTGATTGGAATTGTGTTGAATATGTAAATAAATTTGGGTAGAATTGACATAGTAACAATATTTAGTCTTCCTATCCATGAACATGGACTGTCCTTCAATATGCTTATATTTACCAAGCTTTTGTAGTTTTCTGAGTACAGGTCTTTTACATTCCTGGTGAAATTAATTCTTAGATATTTGTTTCTTTCAGTTGCTATTGTAAATGGAATTTTTTCTTGATTTCCTCCTCTGTTTGTTCATTACTTATGTATAGAAGCACTACTGATTTTCACATGTTGATCTTTTATCCTACCACATGCTGAACTCGTTTATTAGCTCTAATAGCACTTTACTAGATATTTCAGAATTTTCAAAGTATAGGTTCATGTCACCTGGGACTAGAGTTTAACTTCTTCTTTTCCAATTTGGATGCCTTGTATTTCCTTTTCTTGCTTCATTGCTCTAACTAGAACTTCTAGCACAATATTGAATATCAATGGTGAGAATGGGTATCCTTGGGTTCGTTCTGATTTTAGAGAGAAAGTTTTCACCTTTTCCCTTTGAGTTGTATGCTGGTTGTAGGTTTTCATATATGCAATGTGTCATGTTGAGGACATTTCCTTCTATTCCTATCTTTTGAAGCATTTTAATCAAGAAAGGATACTGGATTTTGTCCACTGCCTTTTCTGTATCATTTGAGATCATCATGTAGACTTTCTCCTTCAATTTGTTAATGTGGTGTATGAAATTAATTGATTTTCTTGTGTTCAACCACCCTTGCATACCCAGAATAAAACCTACTTGAACTTCGTTATTATTCTTCAAATATTCTGTTTGATTCATTGCAAGTAATTTACTTAGAATTTTTGCATCTATAATCATGAGAGGAATTAGTCAGTAATCAATCTTTATCTGGCCTTGGTATTGGGATGATGTTGGCTTCCTAAATGAGTTAGGTAATTTGACCTCCTCTTCAATTTTTTGGAAGAGTTTGAGCAATGTTATAAATTATTTTTTAAATGAATAGCACATCTTACTTGTGAAGCCATCTGGATCTGGGCTTCCCTTTTCTGGGAGATTTTTGGTAACTGATTCAATCTATTTACTTTTGATTGGTATGTTGGGGCCTGCCTTGTATTTCTTCTAGGGTCAGTGCAGACTGTTTATGCATTTCTAGGAATTTATCCATTTCATCTAACTTGTATAATTTGTTGACATACAGTTCTTCATAACATCTTCTTATGATCCTTTTTATTTCTGTGGGGTTAGTAGTAATGACACCCCTTTCATTCTTGACTTTATTTATGTGCATCTTCTCTCTCTTTTGATTTTCTAGTCTAGCTAAGGTTTTGTTGATTATGTTGAACTCCTTAAAGAACCAGGTTTTTGTTTTGTTGATTCTCTATTTTGGGGGGAGGGGATTCAGTTTTATTTATTTCTCCTCTAAAATTTTTATTTCTTTGCATCTGCTTGATTTGGTATTAATTTGCTGTTCTTCTAGTTCATCTAGGTGTTCTGTTAGATCTTTGATATTAGCTCTTTCTTCTGTTTTTAATATAGATATGTAGGGCTATAAATTTCCTTCTCAGAACTGCCTTTGTTGTATCTCATAAGTTTTAATAAGTTGTTTTCTCATTTTCACTCCTCTCAAAATATTTACTAATTTTTCTTGCAATTTCTTCTTTGACCCACTGATTAAGATTGTGTTGTTAAACCTACAAATATTTGCAGATTTCCCCATTTTCACCTGTTATTGATTTCCAGCTTCATTGCATTATATAAGAGATGGTACTTTGTATAAATTCAATTTTTTAAAATTTATTGAAGCCTGTTTTGTGACCCAATATGTGATATATCCTGAGAAATATCCCTGAGCATTTGAGAAGAATGTATATTCTGCTGATTTGGGATGCAATATTCTCTATTTGTCTGTTAGGTCTATCTCATTTATATTGTTCATGTTCTCTGTTTCTTTATTGACATTCTGTTTAGTTGTTCTATCTATTGATGTGAGTGACATCTTTAATTCTCTAAGTAGTTTTGTAGAGACATCTACTTCTTCTCTCAGTTTTGCTAGCGTTTGCTTCATGCATTTGGGACATCCTGGTTACATGCATTGATATTTATGATTTTTACTTCTTCCTGGTTGATTTCCCCTTCTATTAATATATAATGCCTTTCTGTAATTGTTACAATATTTTTGCATTTAAAGTCTGTTTTGACAATACTAGTATAGATATCCCTGCTTTATTTGTTTATGGTTTGCCTGGAGTATCTTTCCCCATCTTTCACTTTCAGCCTTTTTGTATGCTTGGGTTTAAGGTGATTCTCTTGTAGTCATTATATGGAGGCTCATATTTTTTGTATCCACTCTGTCAGTTCCTGTCTTTGATTGGGGCATTTAAATCATTAACATTCAATGTTATTACTGTAAAGTCATTATTTACTTCAACAATTTTTCCTTTAGATTTCTTTTATCATTTCTTATTTTTTTCTGTCTTTTTACACATTTGGTTATCCTTTCTGATAATCTTCATTGCTACAGTCTCCTCTTATCCTCTCTCTCCTATCTTTTCCTACAGGCTGCAGTATTACCTTTAGTAATTTTTGCAGAATTGGTCTCTTGTTTTTGAACTCTCTTAGTTTCTGTTTATCTGTGAATATTATAACTCTCCCTTTTCTTTTGAAGGATAATTTTGCTGAGTAAAGAATCATTGACTGGCAGTTTTTCTTTTTCAATATCTTAAATATATCATACAGCTCTTCTTGCTTCCATGGTATCTGATGAGAAACCTGCAATAAGTCTTATTAAACTTCCCATGTATATTATGGATCATTTTTTTCTTGCTGTTTTCAGAATTCTCTCTTTATCTTTGGCATTTTACATTTTGATAAGTATAGGTCTTAGAGTAAGTCTGCTCAGATTCATTCTGTTTGGAGTATGTAGTGCTTCTTGGATGTGGATTTTCATGTCTTTCATAAGAGTTGGAAAATATTTGGTCATTATTTCCTCAAATAGTCTTTTGCTCTGTTTCCCTTCTCTTCTACTAGAACTCCCATGACACATGTTATTGTGTTTCATTTTGTCTTTCAATTCCTTGAGCCCATTCTCAGTTCCTTGAGCCCAGAATTTTTTCCAATCTTTTCTCTATTCTTCTCTCTTTTCAAATTCGGATGCTTTGTACTTTAATTCACTAATTCTTCTGCTATTTCAAATATGTTTTATGCTTCTAATGTATTTTTTATCTTATCCATTGTGTCTTTCATTTCCATAAGCTCTGTTATTTTTCTGTTCAAATTTTCAACTTCTTCTTTGTGCTCACCCAATGTCTTCTTAATGTTGTTTCTCTCTTTAGCCATATTTTCCTTTAAGCCCTTGAATGGATTTAGATTTGTTTGAACACCATTGAGCAGTTGTTTTAAATCCTGTGTCTTGTCTGAGATTTTGATTTGTTCCATTGATTTAGCCATATCTTCCTGTTTCTTAGTATGTTTTGCAATTTTTTTGCTGATATTTAGTCATCTGAATATTGTGGTGAGTTTACTGGTGGTCAGTTTCTCTCTCTTGTTTAGAATATTATTGTTGATAGGTTTTGTTTTATGGTTCCTCTTTGATTCTTGGTTCAACTTATTCCAGTCCTTAAAAGTTGCCCTTGTTTAATGATCAGCATAGGGCCAATGAAAAGTTGCCAAGGGCCTTGGGATGCGGCAATAAAGATGTCGAAAAGTCTGTTATTTTTTCCTGGAATGCACTTTTCTGGCCTGCTAGCAGATGAGAACTGTTGGAAATTTTTCTTCTTAACCCTGGGGTGGAGGTAGTGTTCATTCAACCAACAACAGGCTGGAGGTGCCAAAACAATATTCTGTTTGGGAGAGTTCCTCCTCCTGGCAGCTATTCAGAGTCATGCTCAAATCTGCTGATTAAAAGCTATGCTCTTCCCCCTACCGCACCCTCCATTTTCCGAGGGAGTAAGAAATTACTGCTCCCTTCTGCATCACTGGCAGCCAGTTCTGCTCAGTAAGGAGGGTGTTTGAGATTGCAGTTTTATTTATAACTCTCTGCTAGCTCCTGGGTTTAAAAAATGGCATTGCAGCGCCCAGCCAGAATGGGTGTAAAATGTAAGACCCCACAGTCCGAATTCATCAGCTAAAAGCTGGATCAACAGTAGCTTGTGTCCCTCCCTTTCCCCATTCTTGGGGAAGTAGCCCCCCGTGGCTCTCTTAGTCCATACTGTCATGCCAGAGACTGGATGACCCAAAGCTATCTGCTCTTTGAGTGGGGAGTGGGTACCTGCGGTAGCAGGAACTCGAGTTATTACAGATCCTCGCTGCAGTTTCTCCTTCTCGTCAATCTTCTTTCCTTGGTGCTGTTCAGCATTAGTCTGGTCTCCAGAGCCCTAGAACATCTCTTCCAACAGTATCTGCCTGTTCTCTATCTGATTTTGTGGTTGATACGTGTGTTCTGTAACTCTCTAATCCTCCATCTTCCCAGAAGTCCTCTCCAAAGTTCCATTCAAACCTTTGTTTTTCTTTTGTCTCTTGTTCTGCCTTTTGTGTTATTTGAAATTTTTTTATAACTTCTTTTATTTCTTTTTGTTTCCTTACTTGCTTTAACAATGCCTTGTTATTTTAATGGTTGCTTTATGGTTTATAATATACTTGATTAACTTATGACTTCATATATGCCATAAAAATCTTAAAACAGTTAGTGCTATTATTTCATACATATTGCTTATACTGATGAGTCCTTAAAAGTTTTGGAGCTTTTCCTGGTGAAAGAAATATGAAGTATGAGAAAGATTCAACATGAAAACTCTTAATTTCTTGCTTGAAGGTGAAAGGGGCAATTTGTCAAGGACTGTGGGCAGCCAGTAGGAGCTGAGAATGACTCCTAGCTGACATCCAACAAAGAAATGGGAACCCAAGATCAAAGTGCAATGGGCATGAATGTAAGGAGAAGCCAGGGAAGATAACATAACTGAAATATATATTATTGAAAGATAAAGAAAATAATAAGCATTAGGGAAAGGTTTATTCATCTTTATTTTAACCTTATTCATTGCTACTTTCTTTTTACTTCTTTGAAAATGATACAATTCTTTTGACTGAATCATTGAAGGCCTTCTTCACTTGCTTATTTCCCAGAGTATAAATAAATGGGCTTAACATCGGTGAAAAAGAAGAAATTAGCAGTGAAACCACTTTATTAATGGTCACATCTTCCTTTGCTAGGATTCCTATAGATGAACATGTGAGTGCCATATATGATGGAAACCACAATCATGTGGGAATAACAGGTTGAAAAAGCCTATTTCCTTTGCTGGGTAGATGGAAACCCTAAAATTGCCTTAATAATATAAATGTAGGACATAACTACACATATAAGAGTCAAGATGAGGGTCAGCACAGCACAGATTATTATGGTTTGTTCCATGAACCATGTATCTGAACAAGCGATTTTCAGGAGTGGTGAAGCATCACAGAGGAAATGATTAATGGCATTTGAGTCACAGAATTTAAAATTTAGCCCCAGACTATGTGGGGATATTATGATAAACAAACCAGCCCACCAACAGGAAAAACAAGTCTCCTGCAGACTCTATTACTCATGATGGTCACATAATGCAGGAGTTTGCAGATGGCCATATAGCGGTCATAGGACATGATAGCAAGGAGAAAAAATTTTGTTACTACAAAGAGGTCCGTAAAAAAAACTTGGATGACACAAGCGTTGTTGGTAATGACCTTACCACCTGAAGCTATGCTATACAAGTACCTCGGAATACATGCAGATTTTAAGGAGGTTTCTAGGAAGGAGAAATTTTGCAGAAAAATGTACACGGGCATTTTAACATTTGAATCCACAAAGGTAAGGATGATGATGGTCAGATTCCCAATTATACTCAGCATGTAGGTAAGAAATAAAAATACAAAAATCACAATCTGCAGCTGAGGGTCATCTATCAGTTCCAGATGTATGAAGGTTGTTATTGTATAGTTATTCTTCACTGAAGACTTCTGTCCATTCTGCATTTCCAATAATTCAGAAATGTTATTTTACAGATTATTTTATGTGTATAAAATCTAACAATCAAATCTTTCCTCACTGTTTTTACATTAACTTTAAAATCACACCATAGGTAATGATTAGGTGTATCTGCTGATATGGTGTCATTTCTTGGGTAACAAAAATGTCTTTAAATCCCCAAAATTCTTCCCTATTCACAAGCTTTAAAAAATTACACTATTGATGTTATGGTTATGGTTAATAAAATCTTGTCAAAGTGTTTGGTCATTGTCAAAATGCTAATACGTAGTATATAAGTTGGAGTCATTCTACAGAGCCTCAAGCAGAAGCTGGAGTTTTGGCTCCAGCTTTACAATTGGACTTTTTATTTCTTTCTTTGAGTTTTGGAGAAGAATGTTTTTCTCCTTTGAACAATCTTAAAGCTTACACAGAAGACGACACACAAGCTCCTTTCTCTCATGTTTTCCTTCTATGTTTCTTTATCAGTAAGCAATTTACTTATTCACTGTTTTACAGTATTTACTGTTGTGCTGTAGAATTTATTTGAATTCATACTCATTAAGTTAACTTAAAAAAATGACCCAATTTTTATCTTCCTCCTTTGCCTATGTTGATTCCTAAGACTTCTTAGCTCCTCTTTACTTCTTACTGTACAATCTCTCCCTGGTTTTCCCACACTTTCTATTATTTTATATAATGTCTTTCAGTTAATGATTATTAAATCTGCTTTCAGTAATGGTAATGGATTTTTTCTGAGTTACACATTGACTTACTACCAAACATGTAAATTTATATATTGAACCTACTGTTAAACATACCTAGTTGCACAAATCACATGCATGTCCATCTAAATGTGCCATAATTTTTTACATCTCTTATCATGCCCCAACTTTTCCTGTGTGCTAATATAGTCCATTTGCTGACTCTGTATTCTGTGTCAGGTGTTGTTGTAAGTATTTATTTTATATGCTTTAAGCCATATTCCCCAATTTAATCTGTATAACAGCTATTCATCACTGATTTTCATTTGAAACACCACTTCCTCTCGGAAGTTTTCTGAAATTCTTTTAGCTGTGTTACACAACATGGCCACTCCTGTGCATCCATAGCAAACAATACTTGCTACTACCTTAGAGCTTTGACTGAGAATATGTTTGTAGTGTTGCTGCTCTGCGTCTTTTTCACTGTGATAGCCACAGTGACTAAAACAGTTCCAGATATATGGTCTTTGTCTAAACAATATTTTTGAACAAATTTATATATCTCAAATTTACCAAACAGACACATTCAAGGCTATTTCTTCCTCTGTTTGGACTTAAATTCATACTGTTCTGATGTTAATTTGCTAAATAAATTTGCTGTATATCTGATTCTGTTACTGGAAAATTTCTCTTTTTTTTCTTTTAAAGAAGACATATTATTTCTCAATTAAGTCACATTGTGCTATGATCAAGTTTTCTGCTTATTTGTTTACCCTTACTGTTGACAAAGTTAAACCAGCCTTCTCTTCTTTCACTGATATTTCAAATAAATTATTTTATTTTCTTTGATATCATGTTTGCCTCCTCACCAGAGTTCCTGGGTTTTTTGTTGATGAGTTGTGTCAAAAGCTGCTTCACATTAAATTTCTCAGGCATCAAAATTTAAATTTTATAGTGAAAACTTGAATGTTTCCCATTTATAAGCAGTTTCTCAAAGCATGTAATGCTACAAACAATAAAAATTTCCCACTTGAAACACCTGTTTGTGAGTAGTTTCTTTTTTTTATTTATTTAGTGTAATTTAGTAGAAGAGCTACACCTGACTTTTTTCTAATTCCTTCTTTTAAACCCAAAGGGCTGCAGTCATCCATATGGGGAAGGAGCACTGACTAGTTTCATGGTTTGTCTGAAATTTAGAACTTTGCTACAGGATTTAAGGACACATTTGATGTATACAGTAGATTAAATTGAGAGGCACTGAAAAATGATTATTAAAGTCTACTCATCTTCCTTTCATTCTTTCTCATCTCTAAGGCAACATGCACATTATTACATAACCTTACTCAGCTCAACACACTATGGGCATTATTCAATGTTCAAAAATATATATTTTTGCCTTACAAGGTATTACAAAATATTACAAGACTGATTCCAATAAATTAATTGATACCAACATAAACTGACTAATTTCTCCCTATTTTCTCTTTCACGCAATATTTGAAAGGAGGCAGGGATATTTAGTGAATGACCCTAACACAGTCACTCTTTTGGAGGGATGAAGACACACACACACACACCAAAGACACACAAACACAATTAGTGCTTTTATTTTCCAATGTGAGGTTGATATCATACCTGATGTCACTTCTGATGTTTATCATATTAGGATTCCATTACATTTCCACCTATTTGCGAAGACATCTCATATATATTTCTGAAGGCTTTACAAAATATATAAATTCAAACTTACATCTTTGATTTGAATATGAGCAAGTTAATTTTTTTTTTTTCTGAGAGGAAAATGTGCCAGGGATTTACAAAGGGAAACAATAATGCAAATTTATTTACCTTTCTGTCAGTCAATCATAACGTCTGCAAATTGTTTGAATATACTAATTTTTAAAGTCACTTAGTTGAAAATGGTAGGTGAGAAGATTTCCATTTGACATCTCTTCACTTATGTTTATGTTCCACACTGCTACTCACAGTTTCTCTAAATAGCAGATATTTCTCTGAGATAGTTGTCTCCAACAAATTGCACTTTCTCATGATATATTTTTACCATTATAGACTTAAGAAATATTTTCTCATATATCAAAACAAAAATGAAAAACATTTTAATTGTAGTGAAATGCTGGAAGCTCCTCTTTTGAACAAGATGGTATTTCATATCTCAGTTAATGAATGTCTGGGTTGTTTTCACTTCTTGACTATGATGAATTATGCTGCTATGAACATTCCTGCACATATTTTTGAATGTAAATGGATTTTCAAATCCTTTGGGTATACTCTTATAGTTAGAATTTCTGGATCCTGTAGTAACTGTATCTTAAACATTTTGAGGAACTAACTAAGTGTTTTCCATTGTGGCTGTACCATTTTACAATCCTACCAGGAATATATGAGGGTTTTAATTTCTTCACATCCTTGTCAACATTTGTCCTCTTTATTTTAGCCATCCTAGTGGGTGTAAAGTGCTTTCCTACTGTGGGTTTAAGTTACATTTCCTGATGACTAATAATATCAAACCACTGCTATGAGATTTTGACCATTTTTATATCTTCTTAGGAATAATGTCTATTAAAATTCTTTGCCCTTTTTTATTTGTGTTATTTGTCTTTTTATTGTTGAGTTTTATGGATTCTTTATTTATCCTGGAGACAAGTCTCTTACAAAATACATGGTTTTGATTATTTTATTCTATTGTGTGGATCTTTCATTTACTTGATGGTATAACTTTGAATCATAACAGTTGAAACATTTGAGGAAATTAAATTCATTTATATTTTTCTTTTATTATCTGGGCTTTTGATGTCACATATAAGGAATCATTGCCTATGATTTACTCCTAAGTTTTCTTCAAGAATTTCATAATTTTAGCTCCTACATTTAGGTCTATTATCCATTATGATTAACTTTTTTATATGGTGTCCATCCAGTTGTCCAGCATCAGTTATTGGAAAATCTGTCATTTCCCTAGGAAATTTTTTGTACCACAGCTCACTGATACTTTGTAGTAAGGTTCTTATATGAGTAGCATTATAAAGTAGATGAAAACTTAAAGATGTATACTATAAAGCCCAAAGTAGCCATTAAAAGAAAGGGGGTATTATAGTTTATAAGTCAACAAAGGAAATAAAAAAAGAATTTTTAAATCATATTCAATTAATCAATAATTAAACAAATAATATGGAAATAACAAGGGAATATTAAGAACTTTGTGCCAATATATTGAACAACTTACAAAAAGGAACAAATTTCTTGAATGACAAAAACTACCAAATCTTCCACAAGAAGAAATAAAATAACTCAATAATTTATAATATCCACAATACTTACATTTTCTGCTTCAAACAGTCTATTATCCTTTAAGTAGATTTAAAAACAAGATAAATTGATTTATATTTGTTTCAGTTTTCTAAAGCTGCTGGGAGCAAAATACCAGAAATGGGTTAGCTTTTACAATAGATATTTATTAGTGTAAAAGCTCACAGTTATGAGGCCACAAAAGTTTCCATGTCACGGCATCATCAGAGATGCTTTCTCACCAAAGTTCGTCAGGCGGCAAATCCTGACTCTTGCCATGTGTCAAGGAAAGATATCTCCTGAGGTCCTTGCCTTTCCCTCCATGCTCACTTCTCCCTGGGCTCAGTTGTTTGCCATCAGGCATATGGCTCATCTCTCCTGGACTTCTCTGCTAATTCCAGCCTCCAACTCTCTCTCAGCCTTTTTGGGTTTTCTTGTCTTTCTGTAGGCATCCTGGAGTCCTTTCTCTCTCATGGCAGGGTAAAAACATCAACTTTCTTTCTCTTTGTTTGTTTCTCTGCATGTTTCTCTGCTTATGTAAGACTCCCACAAGAGGGCAGAGATCCACTGTAGGTCACATCTCACTGACATAGTCCAATCAAAGACTCTGAAGTGATCGAATTAAAGTGATCTAATATAAAGTTCCCTTAACTGAATCTAATGCAATCGTAGTGTCCCAAACCTACAGGAATGGATTATCTCAAAAAGACATGATCTTCTCTGGTATTCACAAAACTTCAAACTGTAACAATATCTAACTACGTATTTATCAGTTCTGGCGCTTTTCATTTCTTTGTGTCGATCTGTATTTCCTTTTGTTATCTTCCTTCTACCTTAAGGAATTTTTGTAAACATTTCTCACTGGGCAAGTGCACTCTTTGTTAATTTTTACAGTTTTTGTATATCTGAGAAATTTATCTTACCTATGCTTTTTATAGCTATTTTCACTGGGTGTATTATTTTAGTTTCATAGGTTTTTTGTTTGTTTGTTTTTTCACTTTAGTACTTTAAAGATATTGTTCCACTCTCCTCTGACATGCATTTTATATTGCCAAAAATGTGCTGTCACTTTTTCCATTTTTTTTCTCAAACTGCTTCTTTTTTTTTTATGGGCTGCTTTAAAATTTTTCTTTCTATCAATTCGCTATCTGTGTAAGCAAAGTGGCTATAAAGTACTTGATATAGTTTTGTTCAGGGTTCTTGTGCTTGTGAGGTTCATTGAATTTCAAGATATATGGGTTTATAAGTTTCATCAGATTGGAAAATTGTCTGCTGTATGTATTCAAATGATTTTTCTGTCCTCCATGCTCCTCTTTGGGGACTCCATTTACTTGTAGGTTAAACTGCTTGAAGGCCCAAAACTTGCCAAAGTTTTGTTCAATATTTTCAATTTTTTCTTCACTTTGTTTTATTTTGGGTCATTTCTATTGTTTTGTATTCACTTTTTCTAGCATTTTCTTCTTCAGCATATAACCTACTGTTAATGCCATCAAGTGCACTTTTCATCTAACATTAAAGTTTAAAGCTCCAGAAATTTGATTTATGATTTTAAATACATATTCCATGTCTGTATTTAACATGTGCAATTTTTCTTCTAGCTTTTTGAACATACAGAACACATTTATGATAAGTGTTTTAAGATTCTTGTCTTATATTATCTGTACCATTTCTGTGACTGTTGTCTATTAATTGTTTTTTCCCTCATTATGGATCCATACATTTTGGTTCTAGCACTTTCATGTTCTGGTATTAATACTGAGATGACTTAATGAAATAAAGAATATCTTTTCTTTTTAAATTTGTTTCTTAATTTTGTAACATGTTAACTTGTTTGGAGAAAAGTTTATAATTGCTAAAATATTTATGAATATTGGCATCATACCCAATATGTCTCCATTCATCTTCCATGGAGGCAATCACTTTCAACAATTTAGCTCTTTTTACAAAAACGTTATTTTTTCATGTTGCATATTTCTACTTGAATGTTCCTGTGGTATATACAACCTTCTTAACCACATACATTTCTCATCTCTGTCCTCTGCAAAGAATTAAATTCTAGATTTTTACTCCATCAGTATATAGTATGCACATTTTCAAGTCTATGAAAATTTTCTTTAGTTTAAAGGCATATGTTATGTACTATGTACATGTATTGTGATTATTTTTATTTTATTGTACAATTTCTTTTCTTAAGCAAAATTTGCTTCATATATTTATTTGTGTTGTTTTGTACTGTAACTATTGGCAATTCAAAAGGTCTATGAATATGTAAGTATTTCTCAGTTCTTTGAATTTCATCTGTACAGACTAAACTCACAGAGCCCATTTAACCTTTTATTCATTCTGGGTTTACTCTCTAGGAGGTAAATATTTTGAAATCTTAATGTTTGATAATTCAACCCTCACATTTGAATAGTAGTTCTTGTAAGTATAGATCTTTATGTAGAAAATAACTTTTACTTATTATTAAAACAATTCATTATAATCTAATTTCCAGTGTGTTGCTGTTGTCATTCTTTCTCCACATTTCTTATAAGTGATCTTTTTAAGAAATAAAAATAATTTTTTTTTTAAATTTCTCCTTCCAAAAATTTAGTATCTTCTCTTTAAAATCTATTGTTTTAAATTATACTGTGGAATGTTTTATGAGGTTCTTTTGTCATTCATTTTACTTGCCATTTTAAAGTGAATGTTTAACTTTGAAAACTCTCTTCTTATGATTTGTTGTAAATTTCACCCATAAGTATGTCACTCTGTTCTTTTCTTTTTTCTTAAGTTACATCTCTACAAATATGCACTTAAATACACAAAAGTATAGATGAGTTCTTATATAGTAATGCATTTTCTATGTTTTTCTTTTGCTTGCCTTATTTCTCTTTGTCTTCCCTCTTGAGTCTGCAACCCAAATGCACATCTTTCCTCATTCAGTATTAATATTCTTTGGTATAAATATCCATAATTTTCTCCATGCTAAATAATTTTATGTAACACATATGTATATATATATATAATATTTATATAGAGAAACATATACAAATAAATAATTGAATGAATAAGTGCATAAATTACATATACATAGATATCCATATACCTGCAAATTTATTTACATAGACAATTATAGGAATTTTGTTCATTGTACACATGACATGGATACAAACAGTATCATATTTTATACACAGATCAACTTCTTACTTTATACAATAAGCCTTTCATCATGAGAATCACTGCAAATCATATGGTTTAACTGTGTTTTTCATATGATAAATTAGTATAATATATACTAAAATATAATTCAATAGTCATTTTTCTATTGGAATTATTTTATTTTCAGATTTTCCATGATGAACAATATTTCATGTACTACATACTGTTTGTAAATACAGTATATCAACACTGAGTGTTTTTTTTTTTCCTATGGGCTAAATTCTCAGGAACAGAAATGCTGGTGGAAGGGCATATGAATTTTTAAAAATTAGACTATTTTGAGTTAATTGTAGACTTGAGGTTTGTAAGAAATATTAAACGAATACACTATATCCTTTATCCAGATTCCCCCAAAAGGAATATCTTAGCAAACTGTAGTACAATATCATGTTTGGATATTGACATTAATACAATCAAGAGAAGATCCCATTACTGTGAATCTCCATATTTTTTCTCTTTCATATCCATTACTCACCCTTCCTCTTTGCCCTTCAGCCCTGAAACTTGGAAACCACCAATCTGTTCTACCTTTCTATAATTTTGTCACTTCAAGAAAGTTACATAAATTGAATCATACTATATGTAACTTTTAAGGACTAATCTTTTAAAAATATGTACGTCAGCATAATTCTCTAAGAGTCAACCATGATGTTGCATATATCCATAGTTTGTTCCTTTTCATTGCTGAGTAGTGCTCTGGTGTTTGGATATACTAGAGTTTTTAAAATCATTAATCGACTGAAGGACATCTAGGCTATTTCCAGTTTGGGGCTATTATGAATTAAGCTGCTATGAACATTTGTGTTCAAGTTTTTGAATGAATATAAGTTTAGTTTTTCTGGGATGAATTCACAAGTGTATAATTGCTGAGTCATATGGTTGCATATTTAGTTTTATTTAAAAAAAAGCCTCTCAAACAATTTTCAGAGTTGCTGTATCACTTTTTTATTCCCAGAAGCAGTGTGTGAGTAATGCTAGACATCTTTTTCAGCAATTGATGCTGTCACTATTTTTTGTACAAGTCATTACGATAGTTGTGTAGTAATATTTCATTTTGGTTTAAATTTGCATTACTTCATGCATAATGATGTTGAACATATTTTCCTATCTTATTTGATATTATATATCCTCTTCAGTAAAATGTTGGCTTATATATTTTACACATTTTTTTTCTGTTGGTTCAATTTTTTAATGTTGAATTGTGAGAGGTTTTTATATATTCTAGATATAAGCCCTTTGTTGGATATGTGGTCTCAAATATATGCTGTGTAGCTTGTCTTTTTATCCTAACAAAATCTTTCACTGAGAAAACATTTCTAATTTTGCTGAGGGGCAATTTATAAACTCTTCCTTTTTTTGACCATACTTTTGTTTTCAACTTTAAGAACACTTTGCCTAGCCCTAGATCCCAAAGATTTTTTCCTAAAAGTTTTATAGTTTTACATATTATATTTAAGTACATGATACACTTTGGTTTAATTTGGGTATAAAGTGTGAGATTTCTGCTAAGGTTCATTTTTCTTTTACTTATGGTTTTCTAATTGCCCACCAGCCTTTATTGAAAAGTTCCCCATAGATCCTCAATGACAAAAGTAATGGGGAAAATGGAGTGTGCCTTATTTAGCAAACTTCCTTTCTTGCTGTTTTGTCAATTCTAAATTTTTTATCACATGGCTATTGAGATCTTGTATTCCATCTCTATGGAGATGTTAAAACAAAGTGTACTCAGGTATATGTTGAAATATCTTTTCTCACTCTCATCCATTCTATACCACACTTAGTGTCAGTTTACAAGCTTAAGCTGCACTGTTTTCAATTTCCTCTTCATATCTGGCACCTACAGATTTCCTTTATTTGTTGTAAGATAAGCTAAACATTGAAAATAGTAGTTATTAATTTATATTGACAATTTTCCAGGTGTTGGCAGTATTTTCACATTATTTTAGTGAGGCATATTTTCCTTGTTCTGACATTATGATTCATTTTTACAAAAATGTGTGACTTTTATTACTACATTTCACCTTATTTATAACTTTTAAGCTCAAATTTTATTATAATTATACCAATGTGGATAGCGTTGTTAAATAGATTTGTAGTATGAGTAAAATTTTAATAGTGTCACTTTAGTAAACTGAAAGAAGTTTTGAAGATGTTGGCAAAACTGGGGAGAGAGTGTTAAAACTAAAATGTGATTACGATTTTAACAGAAAAGTTGAGGGAATATTCAAGTTTTCATTTTAATTAATAAACCCCTTTTACTTGTTACTTCTTTGAAAACAATGCAATTCTTTTAACTGAGTCACTGAAGGCTTTCTTAACTTGCTTGTTTCTCAGGGTACAAATGAATGGATTCAGCGTAGGTGAAATAGAAGAGACTAGCAGGGAAACCCCTTTATTAAGAGCTATTTATTCCTTTGCTGATGGTTTATTATAGATGCAACTGCCATAGGTGATGGGGACCACAAACATGTGGGAAGAACAGGTAGAAAAAGCTTTTTTCCTTTGTTTTGTGGAGGGGAATTTTAGAATTGTGACGATGATACAAATGTAGGAACTACGCACATAAGGGTCATGATGAAAATTAACACAACACACTCTAAAATCACCCACACTATGAACCATGATTCAGAACATGAGATATTTAAGAGGTGAGTGGCATCACAGAAAAAATGATCAATGACATTAGAGTCACAAAATTCCAGACGAAGGCCTAACCAATTTGGGGGGATTATGATTAACAAGCCAGCCATCCAACAGCGCTGATTAGTCTATTGCAGACTCTGCTACTCATGAGGGTCATGTAATGCAGAGGTTTACAGATGGCCACATGGCGATCAAAGGACATAGGGGCCAGGAGAAAAAATTCTGTTATACCAAAAAGGTTAGTAAAAAATATTTCAACAGCAGAAGTGTAATAAATAATAATTTTGTCACCGGTTCATATGTTGTACAAAAATCTGGGAATACAGGCAGTTGTGAATGAGATTTCTAAGAAGGATACATTTTGGAAAAAATAGTACATGGCTGTCCTAAAATGGCAGTCTATGAAGATGAGGGAGATAATGGTCAGGTTCCCAGTGTCACTCAACATGTAAGTGAGAAAGAGAAAGATGAAAATGAGAACCTTCAGTTGTGGGTCATTGGTCATTCACAGCAGGATGAATGTTGTTATTGTATGGTTTCTTGGTATGGATTCCTGAATTCTGCCCAGTCTGCATGTAAAATTCACACACATCTGAATGGAGTGTAGTGAAGAAATCATCAGCACTCAATACTCGCAAACTAAATTGACCATCTTGAAGCAATCACCTTCTCTAGCTATGTGTAGTATTTTGACTGTGGATGCCAGTGTTATCTGTATTTCCTGCCTTTTCCTATCTTCCAATGAGATAGATTTATCTTTGATGCTGATACTTATGGCTTCTCACATCTATTGATAAGTTGTAAAAGCCAAAGGACAAATAATCTGTACTACTGAAATCATTTCAGTATTAATCCAAGGTCTTTTTTCATGTTTCACCAATTAAATACAAAGACTTCTACTTCAATTGTTTTCAGTCTGTACTCAGTGCCTTTAGGGCTTAGAATTTCTCTATGTCAATGATAATTAAGCTCCCCCTGTAGATCTGAGTTAGTTCACAAAAAATATTTTAAAAAATTTTTCTCTATTTAAATTAGCCTCTTCTACTGATGTGGGGCAAGATATGTTCTCACAAAAAAGCCCCCAATTAAGCTCCAGGGGTTTCAGACAGTATCTCATAGAAGGAATTGTTTGGGATTTAGTTTTTTGTTTGAAGGTTAAACGTTTCTTGCAAATTATAGGGCCACACATGGTACAAACAAAGTAGATGAAATTGGCTTTTGTGAAGAGCATCTCTATCATCTGAATACCTCCCTCCCCTTCTTCTAAAATCATGGCCACTTATGACATCACTATGATGATGAAAACATCCTTCCACAATAGTATGCAGGTTTCAAAAAAGATCATTGTTATTAATTAGTCATTAATACATTATATCCAGGAAAATCATTTCACCTAGATTTCATAAGTCAGGGGTTGAAAAAATAATTCATTCCAGATTGTGACTGAGTCATTTTAGCTACTTCTAATGTTTGAATGCATCATATTTATATTAAAGGGAGTGATGTCAAATGAAATTATGGATTATCTGGTTATGTGATCTTTTACATCAGAGTTGTTATATATTTGTGTGTGTATGCATATATTTTTTTGTTTTTGTTGCCTAATTATGATTTAGATATGAGTTTTTTGTCTTGCTATCTATTAAACTGAACTACCTTAACTAATATATAAAAATCACTATGTCCATGATTTTTATCAATCCAATAAAATAAAATTTTTAAATGGCATAAAAAATAAATTTTTGTTAAAGTATAAAATGTCAGAATTGGAAAGGACAAATCATATTTGATAAAGGCAGATAGAATGCATTTTTTACGTAGACATTTTTTACCAAAACCAATATAATTATTTGAAAATGCAAACTTTATTGTACTTACTTTTATGTCATTCAATCCTTATTTCAGTTGACTGTTCAACAAAATAATTTGTAAGGTTAAAATTCATTTATACCTTTCTGCTCTTTATAACTCATGATTCCATTCTATAGTCATGTGCAGCCTTTGGAATGTAAGCCTTTGCCATAAATTTTTTCTTAATTCATCACTAAAATTTATGAAATTTTCTTCATGAAAGACTTTGGCTATTATAGATCCAAAGAATATCTTCTTGTTTTGCTTTCATCTAAAGATAAACACTAGTTCTGAATGTTAAGAGAATTCATAATTATCTCAGGTTTTGAAGAGGTTGATATTATGATTTCTCTGAGAGGAGAGAGATTTTATACACTAATAAGGATGTTTCTCCTTTGATATAACAAACTTGCAGCTAAATGAATAAACAAAAGAGTCCTTGGAGACCAAGATCCAAAAAATCTCTATGGCTAATTCTATGTCTTGGCAAAAATCTTAAAACATGCTGTTTTGGGGATGAGTAGTCTCCAAGAAAACGAGATGTAGTTGGATAGGGAATGATAAAGGCAACAATAAGACTCAGAAAATGTACTGTTAATTAATTTTTTTTATATTTATATCATCTAAGGGAGTTTGTATATCAAAAAAAAAACCATTTCTACTGTATTAACATATAAGAATAAGTAAAAATATTTTGAAAATTAATCAGATGAAATGTATAAAATCTCATAATCCAGAGATAACTTTGTTAAAATATCCAAAAAGATACTTTAAGATTATAATTCAGTGACTATATCTGCATATATTTATGCAACATTTACAAATATGGGAACAATAAGAATAATTTGTATAATTGGCTAAGTAACCTGTAAATTTTGTTGCAAATCAAAACCAGACTGTGGATATATTTATATATAGTTTAGTTCAATTCAATTCCAATTTATTTTCTTAATATACTATCAGTTTTTCATAAATGCAAACTTTTTGTACAAATTTATAATTTTAAATTCTCTACTATTATTAGATGTAGTGTACACTATTTAATTTAACAAAATTATAATTTTTAAAATTATGCAACATATTTCACTGGAAATAATTTTTTAATTTTTTTATTTCTTTTTTTATTTGAGAAGTTGTGTGTTAACAAAACAATCATGAGTACCATGCAGGATTCCATTACGTGCTCCAGGACCAACACCTTACATTATTGTGACCCATTTGTTACAAATGTTATGCAGTCCATGCTTTGTACAATCCATTTAAAGTGTTCACTCAGTGGCTCTCATTTTCATCACAGAGTTGTGCTGTCATCACCTCAGTCAATTTTAGGACATTTTGATTACTATAAAAGGAAAAATCCCATGTTCCCATTTACACCCCTCCCCCCATAACTGATCCTTAGCATTAATATGGTACCTTCTTTGCCATTGCTGTAAAAATACTGGAATATTACTCTTAACAATAGTCTATATATCACATTAGTTATATTTTTTCATGTATGTTGATATTTTCTTAACATACATGGAAAAATATAGAGAAGCTTTCTTACATTTGTACAATACACAGTCATCATCAACTTCCAAAATCAGTATGTTATATGGTCTCTATATTATCCTCAAGCTTTCTTTCAATTGATATTAACTTCCGTAGACAACCGCTTCCATCCCCAATCACTTTTATAACTCAGCAGTGTTGGTTATACTCACTATAAGGTGTTACCATCAGCTATAATCATTTCCCCACAGTTACAATCATTTCTATTGAACATTATACATACATTCAGCATCAGCTCCCCTTCTCAACCCATGATCTATCTCCTAGTAATCTATACTGTATAGTTTAACTCTGTCAGTATACTCATGGTATTTAGTTCATATTAGTGAGACCATACAATATTTGTCATTTTGTGTCTGGCTTACTTCACTCAACACAATGCCCTCAAGGTTCATCCATATTGTGATATGCACCCTAAGTTCATTTCTTTGGAACTTATTTCTGCTTTGGAAAAATTTCTGTTCAATTCTTTTGCCCATTTTTAAAATGTGTTGCTTGTCTTTTTCTTGTTGAGTTCTATGATCTCTTTATATAACATGGAGATCAAACCCTTACTCATTGCATAGTTTGCCTTTTCACTTTCTTTACAAAGCCATTTGAAGTACAAAACTGTTTAAATTTGGGACAATCCCATTTAGCAATTTTTCTTTCAATGTTTGTGCTTTGGGTGTAAGGTTTAAGAAACCACTACCAGCCACAAAATCTTGAAGATATTTCCCTAAATTTTCTTTTAAATTTTATGTTTCCAGGATTTATATTTTGGTCCTTGATCCATTTTGAGTTAATTTTTGTATAAAGTGTGAGATAGGGGTCTTCTTTCTTTTTTTTAGCTATGGATATCCAGTTATCCCATCATCATTGGTTGAATAGATTGTTCTGACCCAGCTGAGGGGGTTTGATAGCTTTGCCAAATATCACCTGACCATAGATGTGAGGATCTATTTCTGAATTCTTGATACAGTTCCATTGGTCAATATGTCTATCTTTATGTTAGTACTATGCTGTTTTTATCAATGAAGGTAAATAATATATTTTAAATTCCAAAAATAAGAGTCCTCCAATTTCATTCTTTTTATTGACATTTTTGGCTAATCAAGGCCCCTTACTCTTCCAAATGAATTTGATAATTGGCTTTTCCATTTCTGTACCAAAGGCTGTTGGGAATTTTATTGGGATTTTGTTGTATCTGTAAATGAGTATAAGTAGAATTCACAACTTATTTATTCTTCCAATCCATGAACATGGAATATCCTTCTATATATTTAGGTCTTCTTTTGTTTCTTTTAGCAATGTTTTATAGTTTTCTGCATGCAGTTCCTCTATGTCCTTCATTAAGTTTATTTGTATATATTTGATTCTTTTTTCACTATTGCAAATGGAATTTTTTTAAAAATTTCTTCCTCAGATTGCTCATTAGCAC
Source organism: Cabassous unicinctus (assembly GCA_029593785.1). Taxonomy (NCBI): domain Eukaryota; kingdom Metazoa; phylum Chordata; class Mammalia; order Cingulata; family Chlamyphoridae; genus Cabassous; species Cabassous unicinctus. The sequence continues at coordinate 28,223 of JAQZBX010004708.1, read as the reverse complement.
TGTAAAGAAACACTAATGAATTTTGCATATTTCTCTTGTATCCCACCACTTTGCTGAATTTGTCTATTAATTCTAGAAGCTTTGTTGTAGACTTTTTGGGATTTTCTACATATAGGATCATATCAGTGAATAACGGACATTTTACTTCTTCCTTTTCTATTGGGTGACTTTTATTTCTTTTCCTACGTAATTGCTCTAGGTAGAACTTCCAGTACAATATTGAATAACAGTGGTGACAGTAGGCATCCTTGCCTGTTCCTAATCTCAGCAGGAAAGATTTCAGGCTTTCACAATTGAGAACAATGTTAGCTGTGTGTTTTTCATATATGCACTTTACCATGTTGAGAAAATTTCCTTCTATTCCTATCTTATAAAGTGTTTTTATCAAGATAGGATGTTGTATTTTGTCAAATGACTTTTCTGTGTCAATTGAGAGGATCATGTAATTTTTTTCTTTCAATTTATTAATATGGTGTATTACACTAATTTATTTTCTTGTGTTGAACCACTCTTGCCTACATGGGATAAAACCCACTTGGTTGTGGTGTATAATTCTTTTGCTATGTTTTTGGATTCAGTTAGCAAATATTTTGTTGAGTATTTTACATTTATATTTATTAGATAATTTGGTCTTTAGTTTTCTGGTTTCATAGTATCTTTGTCTGGTTTTGGTGTTAAGGTGATTTTGATTTCATACACTCCATTTGGTAGCATAAAACCTGTTAAATTTTTTGGAAGAGTTTCCTCAAGAGTGGTATTTGATCATCTTTGAATGATGGTTGAATTTACTTGTGAAGCCATCTGTTCCTGAGGTTTTCATTTGGGGTAGATTTTCAATGACTGTTTCAATCTCATTATTTGTGATTGGTTTGTTAAGATCTTCTATTTCTTCTAGGGTCAGAGAAGGTTGTTTGTGTTTTTCTAGAAATTTGTCCATTTTGTCTATGTTATCTTGTTGGTTGGCCTACAATTGTTCACTTTTGAAAAACAGTCTCACCAGGTATAAAATTGTGGGTTGGCAATTCTTTTCTTTCAGCACTTTAAATATTTCATATGATAGTCTTCTGGTCTCCATAGTTTTTGATTAGAAATTGGCACTTAATCTTATTGAGTAAACCCAAACTGCTGTCTTCCTCATTATTTTTGTGGATTTTTATCTTGTTCTTTTGGATGACCCATCATTTTCTGTTTCTTTGATTATCTTTTAATCTTTTGCAGCACAGTGTACATTTTAATATTTTAAAGTTTTTACCCTGGGATTTAGTAACTGAGCTCTCTTTTCTAGAAGTTTGTATCCAAGTAGTGATATAACAGACTTTTTCTTGAATGCCCAAAGACAAAACAAACAAATGAAAGCACTGTTTTTGCAAATTGGCTCTGCTTTGACTGGGGGTCTCCCTGAGAGATTAGCTCACCTATCAAGAAGTTAAGCTCCAGGAAATTGCAGGGTACTCTTTGTTTTATGTAATAGGTAGAGGCTGGAAGAATTGAGTTGCTTGATAGAATACCCTTAGATTGCTTTGAAGAGACTGTTGGTAGAATTATGGTTGCTAAAGATACCTCTGATGAGGTTTTAGAAGGAAATGAATAGTGTGTTATTTGAAAACGAGAGGAAAAGTGATCCTTGTTTTAAAGTGACAAAGAACTTGGGGAAATTGATTTCTGATGTTGGATGGAAGGCAGCACTTGAAAGCAATGAACTTGGATATTTAATTGAAGAGATTTTCAAGATAAATGTGGAAAGTGCAGCCTGGTTTCTCTTTGCAGCTTATAGTGAAATGAGATAGGAAAAGGATGAACTGAGAACTGAACTCCTAGGCACAAAGAAACCAGAAATTGATTGTTTGGAAAATTCTGAGCTCCCAGAAAGTGAGTGCCCAAAGAATAGTGCTTCATGTGAGAGTTTAACTTTACATGGAACCAGTTAACCATTTCAAGTGTAGTCAAGAGTGGAAGGGCAGTTATCAAAGAAGAATTTATGGAATTCTTTTGTCATTCAGGAAGAGTGCTACTAGCCCAGTGTTCTCAGAGGTTGCAGCCTACTCACCAAAGATTGCAGAAAGTGTGGCCACCACTCCAATATTCGGAGAGGGTTGAGCATGTGCCCTGGGGTTGTAGGGAGTTTAGCAACAACCCTTATGTTCTGAGAGGGAGGAGCCAGTGCCCTGGTGTTGACAGCGAGCCTGGCTGCCACGGTGATGCTTGGGAGAGGGTGGAGCCTTCACCCCAGTGTTCAGGGAGAACATGGCTGCTGTGCAAGCATTTGGAAAGGGTCAGGGCTGCTGCTTTGTCAGACCTGGAGGACAATACATCATTCCATAGATGACTCTCAGACCTTGAAATCTAAAGGCTATGCCCTGTAGGGATTTGGAATTTTTTGGATCCTGTGATCCTTCTCTTTATTCCAATTTCTCCCTATGGGAATGAGAATGTTTACCTTATGCCTGTATCTCCAATCTATATTGGAAGCAGATATCTTGTTCTCTAGGTTTCACAGATCAACAGATAGAGGGGAATTTTTTTGAAAAGCTATTTTGATTCAAGTTTTCATTATCATCAGATAAAAGATGCTTTGGAGTAAGAAAATAATTTTTTCTCCCTTCAAGTAAATTTGCAAATCCACATTTTATAGTTGAGGAACCTGGGACTCACAAGTTTGTCCCATGTTCATTCGTTTAAGTTATGGTAAAGCAGGGATATAAAAATAAGCAGTTTGACTCCAGAGATTTATTTCTGAAATATTTCAAAATACTTTCTTCTTACCTGTCTACTCTACCCATGCATGAGCTTTTCATGAAATTAAGGGATAATTGACTTCTTCCTGCTCTTGTTTTTCCTATCTTTTGAGTATATGACTAATTGTTTATATGATGCTACCTTTGCTGGAATAACTAAAGCATCTAATAGTTAACTATTTATACCGGAATTAGGGCAAAAATAGAAAGGTAATTGTTCTTCAACTACCTGTAATTAATCACATTGTAGCTATTCAAATGTTTCCCATCTGTACTCACTATCATTAGGTATCCTGATTTCTCCCATTACCTAAATGGAATGAGATTCTTTCAGAAGATTAGTGTTTTACAGGAATGGTTTTCACTTGCTTTTTAGAAAATATTTCTCACAAATAGCCTTGAGGTGTGGTTCCCCTATGTCTGGAAAAATGTGGATCTTTCTTTCCCACTGTGTGGTTGACTGGCCCAGTTTCACTTTATAACTCCTCCCTTGGGTTTTCAGATGACTATGACTGCCTCTGACTCTTGGTTACAGATGAGCTAGTAGAATCCTGAGTTTTGAAGAGTCACTCAGGGATTCATCATACAAGACCAAATGGTAATGATGAAAGGTCAAAGTTCTGGACTCCAACTTTGTTTCATTCTTTCTATGTAATTTCTGTCTTACTTTTGATCCAGGTATTAAGTGCCCTCATATGATACCTTTTCTAGTACTCATTAAACTGGGCTATTCTCTGGACTGTGAAAAATTCCTTTTGATTACTTGTTTCTTATTCACATCTCAGTCTCACCTGGAAAAGAGATTAATAAAATCTTTAACATGGAATATAAATGTCTTAACTTAACGTGTTAGTTGACCAATGACTTAATGTGTTTACACATTTGAGGTTGCTGTGATGTAAAATATAAAGAGCATTAAAAAAGATGGTATTCTTAGCTTAGAGACTCAAATTGAGTTGGGGATAACATTGGGAGAGATATTTTCATTGGGTTGGGGAGAGGAGGGCTTTCTTGGAGCTTCTCAGGAGATTGTATTCTCTGTAAATCATCTACTTGTGTTCTTAACCTCTCTGTCTCCCGTGAACACCATTTAAAGATCTTGTCAAAATCATGTCATATATCATAGAATAAGATGATCTCAGAATTATCTCTTGATTCCTCTTCTGGAATATTAATCAAGATTATTTAGAACTTAGGGGGAAAACTTCTCAGAACTCTCAGAAGGAAAGCAAATTTGGACAAGTCCCTTGTCACCTTTGTCTCACAGGAGAGAATCACTACTCTAAGTAGCTTTCTCCTCTGGCAACCATTCTTCATATGAAATATCACAAATATTTGGACAAATTTGTGTTCAGTTTTCCAATATTTGCCTTTAATTTCAAGGTCAGCTTCTAACTAACCTGAAATGCAAAATTGGTGCAAATAGTTACAGGATTATACTTTTATGCGTATATAGTTTTCCATTCATTTAATAGCATTTTATTGAATAATTTCTCCATCCAGTGTATTATTAAATATTTTTTTAGGGTAAGATAAATGTGGGAGTATCCAGAATTACATAAAACCATTTCCTAGCTATGTAAATAATAATAATTTAATTCTTCCTTGGCCTAGTTCTGTGCTAAGTCCTGTTTATATGTTGTCTCACATAGTCTTGATGACAACCTTTGTGGGTAGGTTATACGACGATCCACACTTTAGAGATGAAAAAAAATTTTTTGATGAGATATTAAAAAATTATTCAAGGTCACATATTTGCTAAAAGGTAGAGTTGAACTTGAACCCACGGTTGCCTGATAACAAAGACTATGCTCTTTAAATGCACTCTCTTGGATCCCTAACTTTCAGGGACCAAGATTTTAAAGGAAAAGACGATCTTCTCTGAGTAATTGTGGGCAAGGAAGGAGTTGTGGTCATTTAAATTATTTCCTCAGCACTTTAGCAGAAATGTGGCCCCAAATAAATGCAGAGTAAAATTTTTGATAATTGAATGCATTGCAATGAACACCCAGTGTGTACTTTGCATCTTGTAGAATCTCATAGAAACACTGTTACATATATGCTGATGGTGGTTACTTCATCTTTCTGACTTGAATATGTTTAACTATAGACATCTTTAATATATAGCAAGTATAAAGAAGTTTAATATTCAAAGAGAATGTAGTAAATTATGCAAACAAGAATACTTTAGAATCCAATTATATCTCAGTTTACTGCAAGGGATATTAAATTATTTTAGTGAAGAATAACCTGAATGACCAGATGCAAACCTTTCAATTATTTATTTGACTGTTTTCTAAATAATTTAAAATGGCTTTAAGTTTTTTGGTGTCTGATAGAAACCCAGAACATAATATGTAAAATCTGATAAATCAAATATAAAATATTATTCATGGCAACAGAAAGTATGAGGTGTTCAGGAAGATCCTTATGTTCTGTTAATAATCATTTTAGATAAAGTAGATATGACTCTGGAAAAGGTGTTCATCCAAAGTCTCTCCTCTTGCTGTACTTTCTTGGGAGAAGTAGTTCAGTGATATATATAAAAGTCAGTCAAAAGCTATTCCTTTTAGATGAGCTTGATATATATTAATTTGTTGTTTCCCACTGTGGCCTTGAATTTATGAAATCAACAAAATTTTCCAAGTTATTAACAACCAGATAGATATTTTTCATATATAGGTTTCCCTGGGACCAAATGTGATATGTCTGTTTATGGGAAACATCCCAGCTTGTGATAGTGTGGACCAGGAGGGGAGATTTGCTAAATATTTACATTCTGTGGAAATAACAAGTGATTTTTTTCTTGGTGTGTCCAATCAATGAGAACATCATAAAAAATCACTTTAACCAACTTGATGACACCAAGTGCAGCTACTCTATTGTTTTCAATGTTTTAGTCTTTACAATAGTGTGCCTTCAAAGCTCTAATTAAAAAGCTTTTTTTCTTGTAGTTGGTTTTTATCTTCCAAGAGGCGCAAGGCCATGTAAGTAGGACTTCTGAATCATTGTTTCCATTTTATCATGGGGAGTTTAAGGGCCAGTGAGAGGAGTTTCAAACTCATAGACCTTGGTAGAAGCTAAAATAGAACACATCTCCTATTTTCAAGCCCAGGATATTCCTCCTAATACCTCTAAATAGAGGAAGATAAAATTTTCTTTCTCTCATTGGGTACCATTTTCATAAAGCTATATCACATTTACTGGGGACTAATTTTATCTTCTATATTTTCTGCCATTCTTTGCATGTACAGGATTTACTTTACTTTAGATTAGACATATACTTTCCTCAACAGATGCATAAGCTGAGGAATAAAAAAGTTTATATGAAGGTGTCAGAATGTGTAAGTAGCAACAAAAACAAGAACAGCAACCACAAACAAATAACTGGTGTTCTAAATACATGTATCTCTGTCCTGGTAGAGAATTGGCACATCAGGAATTACCAGTGGAAAAGACCAGCACATATCACATAGGAAAAATTTTAGGCCTCTGAACTAGAGTTTCTTTATTTCTTTGCTCCAAGAGATCTTTCTGTTACTGAATTCAGAATATATAAATGATTGATAGACTAAAGTCTGCCCTAAGAGTTTGTCAAGAAAGTGAAAAGGCAGCCTACTCATTGGGAGAAAATATTTGGAAACCACATATTTGATAAGGGTATAATATCCAGCATATTTAAAGAAATCCTACAACTCAATAATAAAGAGACAATCAAATCATTTAAAAATGGGCAAGCACATGAAACATGCTCAACATCACTAGCTGTTAGGGAAATGCAAATCAAATCTGCAATGAAATATCATTTCACACCTATTAGACTGGCAGATATTTACAAAAAACCTAGAAAACTATAGGTGTTGGAGAGGATGTAGAGAAATGGAAACACTAATTCACTACTGGTGGGAATGTGGAATGGTGCTACTACTGTGGAGTATAGTTTGTCTGTTCCTTAGGAAGTTAAATATAGAATTCCCATACAATGCGGCAATCTCATTATTAGAAATATATTTAGTAGAATTAAAATCAAGGACACATTATGGATTGGAAGATAAAATATTGTTAAGACGTCAATTCTACCCAAACTAATTTACAGATTCAATGCCATCCCAATAAAAATCCCAAAAGCCTTTTTTGCAGAAGTGGAAAAACCAATTATAAAATTTATTTGGAAGGGTAAGGGGCCCTGAATAGCCAAAAAGATCTTAAAAAAGAAGAAGAAACTTGGAGGACTCTCACTTCCGGACTTTAAGTCATGTTACTTAACTACAGTGGTAAAAACAGCATGGTACTGGCATAAAGACAGACACATAGATCAATGGAACCAAATTGAGAACTCAGAAATAGACCCTCACATCTAGAGTCTAGTAATTTTTGACAAGGGGGTCAAGCCCTCCAAGCTGGGTCAGAAGAGTCTTCTCAACAGATGGTGATGGGAGGACTGGATATCCATATCCACCAAAAAGAAAGAAGACCCCTATCTCACACTATATACAAAAATTAACTCAAAATATAAAAGTGAAAACAATAAAACTCCTAGAAGAAAATGTAGGAAAACATCTTCAGGATCTTGTGGTAGGCAGTAGTTTCTTAAACCTTACACTGAATGCATGAGCAACAAAGGCAAAAATAGATAAATAGGACCTTCTCAAAATTCAGCAGTTTTACATCTCAAAGGACTTTGTCAAAAGGGTTAAAAAGCATATGACTCAATGGGAAAAAATATTTGGCAATCACATATCAGATAACGGTTTAGTATCATCAACAGATGAATGGATAAACAAAATACGGTGTATACATAAGATGGAATATTATTAAGCTGTAAGAAGGACAGAAGTTTTGACACATGTGACAACATGGATGAACCTTGAGGACCTTATGTTGAGTGAAATAAGTCAGAAACAAAACGACAAATTTTGCATGATCTCACTGACATGAACTAGGGATAGTGAGATTCATGGAGGTAGAGTCCAGAAGATAGGTTGCTAGGAGAGAAAAGGAGAAGAGATTGTTGAGTTGATGCTCAATCTGTGCAGAATTTATAATTTAGTTGATTATAACAGTTTGGGAAAGGATGGAGTTGATTGCAGCCATATGAGTGTAATTAACAGTGCTGAAGTGTGAATGTGAATGTGGTTGAAAGGGGAAGTTTGAGCCTGTTCATGAGGCTAGAAGGAAAGCTGGAGGATAAAATGGATGAATGCATAACTCAGTGAATTCTGGGGCAGCCAAGAATTATAGTTAAGAATAAAAATATAAAAATATTCTTTCAGGATCTGTAACAAAGGTACATCATTAGTACAGGGTGTTGATAGTGGGGAGATATATGGGGGAAAATGCACCTAAAACATACTCCTATGAGATATCAATGTTTTCATGTTGTCATAGGCATGTTTTTTCAATAGATACAGCCCCACACAGCAGCTGACAAAATGTTAAACTTTCATCTTGGGGAAACCCTGTTACTTTCTGAAATAAAATGGCAAAAATCTGTGGTCTATATAAGGCTAAGAAAAGAAAACAGGCCTATTTGCCAAGTCTTTGATCTTAATGCTTGCACATATGAACCTTTTTCCTGTAAAAATGAAACTTAGCCTAATTATAATGAATGTCTAAGAGTTACCTCATGAAAACCCCGGTGTTACTCAAATATGGCTTCTCTCTAAACCAAACTCAACAAATAAACACAGAACTTTCCCCTCTGCTGATATGGGACATTACTCTGGGGGTTGAGCCTCCGTGATATTTAGGGATTATCACCAAGTGGTAATATCCAATGCATTTGGAAAAAGACCTTGACCAAAAGGGGAAAACATTAAGTAAAAAAGAGTTTTTAAGGCTAAGAAATTTCAAAGTGAGTTGGAAGATCATTCTGGAGGTTATGTTTATGCAGGTCTCAGACAGAGTCACTATCTGCTGCAGAAAACAAAGCCTCAAAGAAGTGTGCTCTTAAAGGCTCTAGGGACTCTCGGACAGCAGAGGTATGGCACACAGCCTCAGGAAATGAGCATCCTTTGGGCAGGCCTTATTTGAAAAAAAATGATAATCTATTTCCCCAATATAACATAGTTATAATCATTTATAATTTCCCTAATGATTCTTCTACCTCTTTTATTTGAACCTATTAAGTATATTTCTGAGACTTAAATCTTCAGATTTTTCATATGCCAGCTGAGCCCTGTATCCCATCAGAGTGGCAGCCAAATCCTACTCTCCAGTTCTTCATGCTTGCCTTGGACAACCAACAAAATGATGATGTCAGACAAGTCCCATCCCAAAAAACAAGGAGTATCTACAAGTACCAGCAAAATAATTCCTTTCATCTGCCCCGTAATGTTGAAGTCCCCTCTCAGCCTGAAGCTGTCAGAGTAGACATCATCCCAAATCCCTCAAGATTGAGGAATGCATAATCATTAAAGGGGGAACATAACCACGGGCTAAAGTAGATTTTTTGTTATCATTGTTATTGTTTTAACAGAAGAATTAGTAACAATGATATAAAACGAGTGGTTGCCAGGGGTTCAGAAAGTGGGGTGTGGGTGTGTTAATGGTCGGAACATAGGGCATATTTGGGGTGATGAGATTCTTCTGTATGATACTTCAATGACAGACAGATAACATTATGCATTTGACAAGGAACATGGAACTGTACAAAACAAAGTGTATACCATAATGTAAACTACAGACTTTGGTTAGCAGCAATGCTTCAATATTGGTTCATCAACTGTAACAAATGTGCTACACAAGATGTCAATAATAGGGGAAACTATCTGAGTATGTGTGTGTGTGTGTGTGCAGGGGTGATATATGGGAATTCCCCAAACTTTCAGCATAACTTTTCTGTAAATGTAAATCTGAAACTTTTCCAAAAATAAAGTTTAATATAATAAAAAAAAAACATCAAAGGAATCAAACTGAACTCACTTATCTGTGCACTTCTATTGAAAGGAATACAACAAAATCCAACAACCATAAATATAAAAAAATCAGAAACTAAGTTATTGAATAAAAAACCTGTCTTGCAAAGAGGTAGGACATATGAATCATAATTAGAAGGAAAAAATGAGTAGAAATAAATAAAGAAATGAAAGAGATGATGGAATTAGCAGATGAGGATGTCAAATCAGTATTATAAATATGCTTAATATTCAAGAAAATAAAGAAAAACTTGAACATGATGAGAAAAAAATATATTAAAAATACTTAAATAGCACATCTATAGATAAAAATAATGTATCTGAAGTGAAAAGCAGATAAACTTTGGTGAAACTTAAAATTGAAGACATCAAAATGGGAACTACACAAAATGAAGCTCAGAAAGTAAAAAGACTGTACCAAATGAACAAAGCATCAATAATCTGCAGTTCAAAATCAAACAGTCTAATATACATATCATTGGAGTCCCAGAAGTATTGAAAAATAACTTGGGGGGGGGAGAAAAATTTATTCAAAGAAATAATAGCTTAAAATTTACCCAATTAGTTTAAAATTATAAACACATTTGAAATTATAGATGTTCAGTGAACCTTATGCAATAAATAAATAACTAAATAAACCACAGCAAGGCACATCAAAATCAAATTGCTAAAAACCAGTGATAAAAAGAAATTCTTAAAATCAAGCAGAGAAAAAAAATGTTATGTACAGTGGAACGAATTTAAGAATGATACCACATTTCTCATCAGAAAATATGTGAGCCAAAAACAATGGGGTGACATCTTTAAAGTGGTGAAAGAAAAATCCAATTCACCTAAAATTGTATTTCAAACATGAAGACAAATTAAAACATTTTTCAGAAAAATGAAAGCTAAGAGAATCCAATGCCAGCAGACCTTCACTATAAGAAATATTAAAAAGTGTTCCTCAGGAAGAAAAAATAATATTAGTTAGAAATGTGGATCTACACATGAAAAATGAAGAAACTTGGAAATGGTAAGTATGTGGGTAAATGTACAAGTTTTTTCTCATTTTAAAATCTCTTTAAAGATAACTTCTCATTTAAAATGAAAATAATAGCAATATGTTTTTGGGTTTATAACATTGAGAGAAGTAAATTTTATGACAATGATAGCACAAAATATGTTACAACTGGAAGGGGAAAATGGAAGCATATTTTGTTAGATTCTTGCACTGTATTTGAAGTGATGTAACATTATTTATAGGCAAACTGTTATGAGCTAAAGATGTATATTCTTAACCTCAATGCAATCAATTAAAATTATAAAAGATAGCACAAATAAACCATTAGTGGAGATAAGATGAATCATAAATGTTCAATGAATTAAAAATAAAAGGCAAAAAAAAAAAAACAAAGAAGAGCATATGGGACACATAAAAAACAAATAGCAAGAGAGTTGGTTAAAGGCACTAAATAGATAATTACATTAAATATAAATTATCCAAACACTCCAATGAAAGGATAAATATTGCCTGATTGGATAATAAACAAAGCTCAATTGTACCTGAATAACAAGAAACCTACTTTGTATGTTAAAAATAAAATGGTGATAAATATATGCTATGCAAACAATAAGCGTAAGAAAGTAGTAATGACTATATTAATATCAGACAAGTGGATTTTAGAATGAGGAATATTAGCTGGAATAAAGACATACATTTCATAATGATAAGGTGTTCTTTGTATTTACAGGGCTTCAAAATACATGAAGCAAAAAGTAATACAACTGAACTGAGAAATACTCAATTCAAATTATAGTTGGAGACTTCAGTACCCCTTTCTCAGAAATTGATAGGACCAGTAGATGTGAAATCAGTAAAGATATAGAATTTGAATAATACTATGAACCAAGTTGAAAAAATAGATATTTATAGAAAAATCTATTATACAGCAGCTAAATACATATTCTTTTCAAGTACTCGTCAACTATTCATCAAGCTAAACCATATTCTGGGCTACAAAAGTAGTCTTGATATATTTAAACAACTGAAATCATAGGAAATATGTTCTCTGACCACAGTAGAATTAAACTAGAAATCAATAATAGAAGACTATATTAGATATTCTCAAACTTTGGATGTTAAATAACTTACTTCTAAATCATAGGGGTCAAAGAATTACATCACGAAAAAGCTAGAAAACATTTTGTACCGAATGGAGATGAAAACACTGCATATTACAGTTTGTAGTCTGAAGCTGGAATATTACTTAGAAGGAAACTTATAGCATTAAATTCTTGTGTTGAAAATGAAGAAAGATTTCAAAGCAATGATCTAAACTTTCATTTTAAGAAACCACAAAAGAAAATCAAATAAAACACCAACTAGGCAAAAGGAGAGAAAAAATAAAGATAAGACCATGAATAAGTGAAATAGAGAAAAATCAAGGAAACCAAAAGCGAGTTATTTGTGAATATCAATAATGTTGATAACAGACTGAGCAGGAAAATAAAGGGCAGGTGGGGAGAATTACTAATCTCAGTATCAGATGTTTTTGGATTTATTCAGATAGCAACATCTGAGATGAAAATGAAAATATTTTGACTGTTTAATCAAGAAGAAATAGATAACCTGAAAGGCCCTATGTTTCTTAAGGATATTGAATTCATGGTTAAGAACCATACCACAAAGAAAACTTCAGGGCCAAATGGCTTCACTGATGGATCCTACTTTATATTTAAGGGGCAAATTTAGGCAACTGTGAGAGAAAATAGGAGAGGAGGGAAAACATTCCAACTTGCTTAATTTGGCCAGTGACCATTATACCAAATCACATAGAACTTGTAAGAAAAGAATATTATAAATCTTTATAAACACACATGCAAAAATCTTAGTAAAATTTATGAAATAGAGAAAACAAAACACATTATAACCAAGTGAGGTTTATCCCAATTATGCAAAAATGATTGAATATACAAATATTAATCAATGTATTTCACCAATTAAAGAAAAATTCCTTCTCCTCTATTTAGGAACAAGATGTCATTTTCTGTTCTCACAACTTCTATTCAACATTGTAGTAATGGACCTAAACAGTCATCAAGTCAGTAAAAACTTGAAGGTATACAAATTGGAAATGAAGCATTAAAAGTCTTTATTTTCATATGACATGGTCAATATAGAATATGAGGAAAATATAAAATAACTTCTAAAACTGTAAAGAGAGTTTAGCAAAGTTACAGGATATAAGGCCAATATATAAAAATCAATTGCCTTTCTCCATACTAACAATGAATAGTTAGAATCTGAGAATTTAAAAGTATGATTTGCAATCGCATCAAAGAGACATGAAACACTTATGGATGAATTTAACAAAAGTAGTACAAATTTGAAAATCTTAAAACTAAGAAACATTGATGGGAGAATTAAAAAAGACCTAAATAAATGGAGAGATGTACTATGTTCATGGATTAGAAGACTTAATAGTGTCAAGATTATATTCTTCCCAAATTTTTCATCACAATCACAAACAAAATAGCAGCAGACAATTTTAAAAGAAGAATTTGACAAGCTGAATTTAATATTTTATTTTATTTTTGTTTTGCCTATAATAGCAAAATAATTTTGAATAAGAATAAAGTTGGTGAACCCAACCTCACTGATTTAAAGACTTACTCTACCGTAATACAGTGCAGTTTTGGTATAATTATGGATATATATATAAAATGAAACACAGTAGATAGTTGAGAAATAACCCACATATATATGAACAATTAATTTTTTAAAGCTTCTAAGGCAAAATAATGGGAAAAAGAAGGCGCTATAACAATTGGATATCAATAAAAATATAAAAAGAAAGAAACTTGTTATTTATTTTATACTTTATACATAGATTGACTCAAAATGAATCATAAATCCTAAATGTAGGACATAATACTATAAAATGTCCAAGAGAAAACTTAGGAGATAATATTTGTGACCTAGGGTAAAGCAAAATGTTCTTAGGACACAAAAATCATAAAATTTATAAATTGAACTTTATCAATATTAAAATTTTTAAATATTCAAAAAACATTGCTATTTTAGTGAAAAATCATGGCATAAACTTGGAGTAAACATTTTTAAATAGGTATTTAAGAAAATATTTGTGTCCAGAATATATAAAGAATTCTAATAACTAAATAATAACAACCTTGTAAAAATGTGCAAATAATTTAAACACACACTTCACTAGCAAGATATGTGAATAGCAAATAAATATATGTAAGAGACTCAATGGCACTATTTGTTAAGGAAATGCAAAGTAAAATGAGATAACACTACCATTCTACTAAAATATCTGAAACACAAACAAACCTGACATTCTCAAGATTTGATGGGGATGTGGAGCAGTGGAAATATTTTCTGCATTGTTTTTGGGAATGCCAAAATATTACAGCCACTTTGGAAAATAGATTAGTAATGTTTTTATAAGTTATAGACAAATTTGTCATATGACCACTCCTAAGGTTTTATTCTAGATAGATGACACATATATCTACAATATGAATATTCATAACAGCTCTATTCATGGTAGCCAAAAATTGAAAATAATCCTAAGGTCCCTCTACTGGTGAATGGATATATAAACAAAAATTTAAAAGCATGAGAATGTGGTGTACTAAAAACCTAGACAATAGTGTTCCTAGAAGGAAAGAGTGATTTGTTGAATCAAATGATGCTGATAGATCAAAGAAGATGATGATTGGGTTTTAGCCATTGCTGTTAGCAATGTGGTGATCATTGGTGACCATGAGAAGAAATGTTTTCTATTGGTAAAGGGAAACGTTTGACTGGAGGGGATTTATTTGAGAATGGGAGGAAATGAATTGGACACAAGGAATATAGACAAGTGGTTATGAGAATATTGCTGTAATGGTCACAGAGTAATGGGATGGTAGATGAAGTTAGTGAAGTTAATAGAGGTAGGTTTAGAATAGAATAAATTATATGCATGTGGGCAACGTCATGGTATTGAACTATTAGAGAGGTAAACGGTGAAGATTATGCTGGAGAGAAGTGGATGGATTATGGGAGCATTGTCTTTGTGAGTGGATGTGAATTCTATTGTAAAGTGGAGGGGATGGTCTAAAAAGCAGCATAGATAGTTCATGTAGGATGTCAAAGAAGAACACAAATTTATTTAGTTACTTTTGTGTATATATTATATAACTGTAACATTTATAGACTACAGTTAACAACAACACTGATGTTTTTGCAGCAAAAACAAAGTTGGTATTATATTAATGCTAATGGTACAATAAAGAATATGGACTTTGGATTTGTGAGATATGAATATGATTAATCATTATTTCTCTTCATTTTATTCATTATTAAGGAGACTTTGACTTGTCATTTAATTAATCTGTGTTCATCTTTCTGGACACTAAAGGAATGATTGGCTTAGTAGTTTGAAGTAGATGAGATAAAGGTGCCTGAACAGAATTTTTAGGAGTAATGCTTCCATAACTTGTTAAGCTGCCTTTTTCAGTTCTTTTATTTTATTTTTAATTTGAAATAAAGCTACTAAAATATATATTATATATGATAATAATAATAATGTACAAGTCAAAGGGATTTGAATTGATTATTTTATTATCCTACATATTCCTTAGAATAGTGCCTGGCAAATATTATCCTATTTATTACTTAGACTAGTACCTGTCACATACGTATAAAGTTAATGCTGTTATTATTTTACTTGATCTAGGAATCTCACTCTTCTGTAGTAAAACATTCAGGATCTATGCCACTTATGTTGTGCTGCCATATATGTTGCCTTGTGAAATTTCTTGAATTGTTAGCCTTTCATGGTTGTTGTGATAGACAGAATTATGTACCCCAATTTAGATATGTTTCTTAATCTTAATTCACATTCCATGGATGTGAAACCATTGTAAATAGGATCTTTTGAGGATGTTACTTTTAGTAAAGTGTTGCCCAACTGAAATGAGTTTTAATCTGGATTACCGGAGTCCTTTATAAACAGAAGTTCAGACATAAAGAAAGCCACAAGCAGGAATCAGAACCTGGAAGTCATCAGAACCCAGAAAAGAGGGGAAAGAACACTAGTTTGTGATGGGAGGCAGGGGTTACACGCCAAGGAACCACGAGGATGAATGGCAGCCAGCACCAAAATGTTACAGATTGTAGGGAGAAAGTATCACTTTGCTAAGGCCTTGATTTTGGACTTCTCCTTGCCTTAAAACTATGAGCTGATACATCTATGTTTTTAAAAACCAACTCATTCTGTGGTATTTGTCATGTAGCTCGGTTAAAACTAAGACAGTTGTATATTTTATATGATGGAATGTTGCCCTGGGGTGGATTTACTTCTTTGCATTTTCTTCACTACATAGCAAATACATATTTATAAAACTATAAACAAAGCATTAATTGAAGGCCAGAGAATTCCTGGGCCTCTTTCTATTCCTAGGAGAAATGATTACCCCAGCAAAAGTCATATTAGTCTTTGTAGGTTTTTAATATCCAAAGTAGCAAAAATTATGTTTCTCTTAAGGGTACTCCCTTTGGGATCAATTGTGCTGACAAACAATACATTCCCTGGGAGACCTCATTCTGAAGAACCTTTGTTGTCATCTTCAGGAACAAAAGTTAAATAGATGTTTGAGTGAAGCCATCACAGAGGGACTTGTGAGGGAGTTGCAATGGGAGTAGTAAACACAGTATCATCTGTAGGCTAAGGAGAAGAGGAAGAGAGTTGGAACAATGGGGTTGAATGGCATCCTTGTAGTGAGTGGATGATCAATGCGAAGAGATCTCCAAATTTTCCTTCAAATCAATTATTTATGCAGTCATTTATTTTTCTCAGCATGGAGATAATATTTTTTCTTAAACTTTATGATTATATTTACTTATTTTTCAGGAGACTTTATTTTTTATAGTAGTTTTAGATTTACAGAAAAATTGAGAAGATAATAGAGTTAGCATGTAACCCACACCCAAGGCCACTTATTAACATATTACATTAGTATGATGCATTTGTCACAATCAATGAACCAATATTGATACATTATTATCGAAGCCCATAGTTTATTCAGATTTCCTTAGTTTTTACCTAATACACTCTTTTATTCCAGGATCCCATCAAGAATAGCACATTTTACTTAATTCTCACATTTCCTTAGGCTCCTTTAGGTTGTGACAGTTACTCAGATTTTCCTCATTTTTGATAACTTTGACAGTTTTGAGGCATACTGGTCAGGTATTTTGTAAGATGGCTCATTATTGAAATTTGTCTGATGTTTTTCTCATGATACGCTAGGGTTTTGGACTATTGGAGGGAAGACCAAAGTGGTAAAGTGCTATTTTCCTCATATCATAACATGGATACATACTACTAACACAACTTATGACTGTTGATGTTGACCTTGGTCACCTGGCTCAGGTAGTTTTTTCAGGTTTCTTCACTGTAAAGTTGCCCTAGACGCTTTTCCACATGTACTCTTTGGAAGGAAGAAAATCACCTTGCTCAGTCCAGACCTAAGTTATGTGTTGCTCCTTTATTATGGAATGTGTACATAAATACTTGACAATTTTTCTGTGCAGAATAATTGTTTCCTCTCTTCCATTTATTAATTAAATCATTAATTTATAAAAGAATGGACTCAAGGATATTTATTTTATATTTTATGTTATAATCTAATACTGCTTTGTTTTGTTGCTCAAATTATTCCAGCTTTGGCCATCAGGAGATCTTTCAGTTGGCTTCTGTGCTTGTTTGACATACCTCCATCAATGTGATTGTAATTATTTTTATTTTCCAAGGAAGCTTGTACTTGAAAAAGGGTTCTATAACTCATTGGAAGTGGTGAAATTGGGAGGTCCTGCTGGCATTCTCAGCATCCTCTTTTTCCTTTCTAAGAGTGAAATATAAGTTCCATGAGACCAGAAATCTTGTACTCTCCTTTCATTGATACAGTCTCAGCACATAAAACTTTCTGGCACATAGTAGTCACCCAGTAAATAATGGTTCAATGAATAAATGAGTGATGACAAGTCTTGGGTAGAAATAGGAGAAACATTTTCCTTGCCTTACTGAGCTATATTATCTAGTATTTTATCTTTTCCCTTGCTCTCTAATCCTGTACCTAAGCACTCTTCATGCCCACATTTTCTCTCTTTAATAATTTAGACAATGGAAAGTGTGGTGTGAGCTCTAAATGATACCTATCTGGAGTACATCTAATTAAGTAGGAAGCACATGGTTTCACATCTCTTGCTGAAGAAAATGTTGTGAGGAAATCATGAATACTGAAACACCCACAATTTTATATTATTGAGTTTTTTGAGACTTCTTATAAGAAAGGTGCAAGTCATACAGTTTCTACTGTTCATCCGTTTCTACAATAGACAAATGATGGTGACGTGATGAATTAGACATCAGTTATTCAAGAAGAAATTTTTAAATACTTCATATGTATAAAGCATTGTCCTTGGAGAATTATAGACACCTATTAATATATATACAACATAAACAATGGAATACAGTCAGGGAATAACGACAAAATAAATGGAATGAATGGAAATTCCTATTGGGAATGGAAGAAATTGGAAATCATTTTGGGCAGAAAGGATGAATGAAGGCAAGTGGAGTTAGCCTTGATCTAGGCTCTAAAAATGGCTGCAATTTGAATGGCATATAGGGGAGAATGAAGGACATTTCATGTAAGCAACTATCAAATGAAAAAAATAAGATATTACATTAGGGTTAATATCTAAAACATATAGAAAATACTTGGATTGGTGAAGGTGAAAACAGATTTTGCCCAGTTCCGAATGCCAAGCAGATTAATTTCAAATTTGGGAACTAGAAGGTTCTGGAGAACTTCAAACAAGTAATGATTAAAATAGCATTTTTAGAAAAATGCACAGAAGATATTAGGAACAAGGATACCATTAAGCAGTTGTCAGGGTAATTCTAGTTGAGCGATAATGATGTTTTACTTTAGAACTATGACACTAATTATAGGAATATGAGATCTAAGAAAGATTTTTGATGTAATAATCAGATAATACTCAGTGACTGATTATAGGGAATCTACAAGGAAATCTCATGAGAGTCAGATGGCACAGATATAAAAGTCTGTGCATATGCAAACCCTCCAACCTGTACATACAATTAAGTACCTTAAATTTTGGAATATTTTTATTGTTCAAATTGGACAAATTGAATAGCTTTGATTAATTGTAGTATTCTTTGAGTCATTTTTATGTACCATAATTGGGTCGAAGAGTGACCTCAGGTATTTGCTGCACTACCTCTAGCTCAGGCTGGAGGATGAGGCTTCAAAGACCAGACACAATTGCATGGTAAGTGTGACTGAGTTTTTTTTTTTTTAATTTTAAAAATGTACTTAATTTTTCCCATCATTATCCAAGGCAAACAATGAGAATTGTATATAGATACTCTGCTTGATAAGGATTCACAACTCAGGTGAAGTGATTAACTCAACTACTAAGTAAATACAAACATTATGTAGATACAGGCTTAAATTAATTATCAGAAAGGCGTTAGAAAACAATTAGTAGAATTTTGTTGGTTTTTTGGGCATTTTTAATGAGCAATAAGAAAGGCCTTAGAGTTCTTTTTTCTCTGAATGTTTTTGAAGTACAAAAGTAGCTTTTAGGGAAGCAGGTGTGGCTCAATCAATGGAGATCCTGTTTACCATATGGGAGGCCCCAGGTTCGCTTCCCGTGGCCTCCTTGTGAGGGCAGCCCAGCCTGCACGGTGCGGTGGGCTGATGCAGCAAGACCTTACAGCAAGGGGGAGATAAGCAGACACAGAAAAATCACACAGCAAATGGACACAGCAAACACAAGCAGCAAGGGGGGGCTAAATAAATAAATAAATAAATAAATAAATAAATAAAATCTTAAAAAAAAAAAAAGTAGCTTATACCCATCCTATAGCCATGCACTTGTATGGACAATTAGAAATATAAAAATAAAAAGTATATTTGAGCAACCAGAAGATGTTTAATAAACATAGTAATAACTGAAAGCGTAAAGATATATTTTTACAAGTACAAAACATGAAAACAATTTTATAAAACTTGTTTTTACCATTTATCAGAAAGAATTTCAATTACTAGGTTCAGGTTACCTTATGACTGATATCTGTCTTTTCTTTCCCTCTCATTGTCATCTTTTTTTTCACAATATACCTGGATTTTTTCTATATCTCTCAGTTTTTGTTAAACAACTATATATCCCCCAGAATGTCTTTCCCAGAATATGAACATTTTTTGAGTGTTTGGATGAATCCTCCCAACTTCTAACATTCTTAACTCAAGGGGTAATGAAAGTCTGTATAGTTGGAGAATTTACCCAAGCCAGATCTTTTTATCTTGTCTTTAATTCAGGGTTTGTTCTCCTTAAGCCTATGTCTAAACATTATCAAAGGCAATGTCAGTAGAAGACACCCAGCACTTGGAGGTCTTGTTCTTTATTTTCTGTAGTCATATCATAGTTCAGGATGCATTAGACCCAAATAATTTCCTGAACACCAGAAGAAACATTTTTTGAATAAATTAGTTGAAAAGAAAGAATATAATTTTCTTGATGTTTTTGAAGTTGCCCCATTAACTCCTTCTAATTTCTGAAAAATGGACATTTTAAAATGAGAAGGAGGGCTCTGGAGTACACAATTTTGCTTTAGATCCCTTTTTAAACTTTCTCCACCAATTGGGGCTAGACATTGAAATATTCCCAAGAAGTGAAAAATGGTCTCTGGGTTTGTAAATACAACATCTTGAGAAAGCCATATGACCAGAGATACAGCTCTTATTTATTTACATCCCTTTTTATGATGATATTGAGAATTTTGAGACTCTAGTCTTATATATTTGGAAAATTCATGAAAGTTGTTCATAAGTTATTCAGATTTAAATTTAATTTACTTAGCTTCAAAACAACAGTAGTCTCTTACTTCTTTGTGAGAAGTGCAATCCTTTTCACCATTTCTTTGAAGGCTTCTTTCATTTGTTTGTTTTGAAGTGTATAAATGAATGGGTTAAGGAAAGGGGCAACTGAAGTAGTGAGCACTGACACCACCTTATTAATGGCCACTCCTTCCTTTGCTGAAGGCTTGATATAGATGAAGATGCAGCTGCTATAGGTGATAGAGACCACAATCATGTTGGAAGAACAGATGGAAAGGCCTTTTTCTTTGTTGGGCAGAGGGGAATTTTAGAATGGTCTTGATGATGTATGTGTAGGAGAGAACCACACACGCTAAGGTAATAATGAGTGTCAGCACAGCAAAAAATAAAAATAATTCTCTCAATAGGCACCGGGTCTGACCAGATTATCTGTAGAATGGAAGATGTATCACAGCCAAAATGATCGATCACATTTGAGTCACAGAATTCCAGCTGGAGGCCCATGCCAAGAGGTGGGAGCATGATCAGCAGGCCAGCAAACCAGCAGCAGAGAACAAATGTAGTGCAGATGGTTTGTTCATGATAGTTGTGTAATGCAGAGGCTTACAAATGGCCACATAGCAATCATAGGACATGGCAACAAGGAGAAAAAATTCTGTGGCTGCAAAAAGGACAACAAAAAGTAATTCGGTGGTACAAGCATTATAGGTAACAGTATTATCTCCAGTTGTCATAGTGTATAGGAACCTGGGAATGCAGATTTTGGTGAATGAGACTTCTAAGAAGGAGAAATTTCAAAGGAAAAAATACATGAGAGTTTTAAGATGGGAATCCAGAAGTGTGAGGCTAATAATGGTCAGGTTCCCAGCTACACTGAACATGTAGGTGAGAAATAAAAATACAAAAAGCAAAACTTGGAGCTTTGGATCATCTGTCAATCCCAGCAGGATGAATATTGTTATTTCTGTATGATTCCTCATCACTGCCTTGCCCTGAGTCAAGTGTGATTGGCCCTGAGGAGAGAAGTGTCATAAGAAGCTACCATCAGAATATAAATGAAAGATCTTAGCAGCCCAGAAAACTTGGGCACTTTATTCTTTCACTTGGTAATCAATTTGTTAATTTGGCAGTGTTTTTGGCATCTGACTAGAGGCTTCTATTGAAATTATTTAAATAGGGTTGTTATGCTTACACTTCTCTGATTAGAAATTATTTTAATAAAGATGTCAAATAAAACATAAATTATGTGTTTGGTATGTAGTTTCTCAACAATATCATTTGGGAAACAGATTTTGTTTGTCCTTATCCCATAAAAAATTATGGTATTCTTGAAGAGTTTTTTCTCCAAACGTCTTTTATTTATTTTTTTCTCACTTTTCTTCACCATACTGAAATGCTCCACTTTCAAACCCAAGAATGAAGAACTGGTATTCCATGTTCATTTTACATTAGGATGAACTATAGCAGCAGCTTATTTATTTACAAGAGTTAATTCAGCCCCTTGAACTTCAGATTCTCTCTAAATAGAGAGACAAAAGTTTAAAATACAAAGGTATAGCAATGTTTTGCCTTTCCTGTATTTTTGCAAATGAAAGCATTTCTAAGCCAGGGATGGGACTGCTTAGGCAAGAGGTTTCCTGAAGTGGTAGAAGGGTTAAGTCCTGTCATATTGCTTTGGGCTATGGATCAGAGTCCAGATGAATGATCTGTAGTATTTGTTCTCTTTGCCTGCCTGGTTAGCCTTTGTGCTCCTCTCAGCAGTACTCAGCCTCAGAATCTGACTTAGGTATGTCTTTGTGACTACTCCTTATCACAGTTTCTGCTTCCCTCCTCAATTCACCTCCCCCTACAAATTTACTAGCCAGTGTCCTGACCCTGCTACTTATGCTGAGTTTTTGATGTGTATAACTTGCCTAACAACATCCAGGAACAAATGGACCCCTGTGAACCAATTTTTGCAAACAAATTATAAAGGAGCCTATTTTCTCTTTGGCATTCATTACTGTGCATTTCAGAACCACTCACCAATTTCAAGCTGGTACTGTACTCTAATTTACATTTCCTCAGCAATCCCATTCATCATTAGTGTTTTCAATTAATTTCAATGACCTTACCTATGCAAAAGCACTTATTGTTACTGTTAGTTTGGAAGCTATACGATTGAGATTCAGTTTTTCTCCTTCATTGACTCCCTTTTTAAATGAATTAAAAAATATATTTCAGATAGTTTGACCTTACTAATGTTTGGAACAATCCTCATTCAGTCTTCTTTTGGGACAGAGGCTGCTCATGGATTGGGATAGTTGAAGTCTCAGAAGAATTTGAATGCTCCCATCTCCCTACCATCCAAAGTGGCAGAAAGGACTTAAATGACAGATGGATAATAAGGTAAGATTCCCTGTAAGGTAAATTCTAATCCTTATATCATTTAATTTTTATGATACTGGTGGATATTGTTGGGTGGAGGTGTCTTTTCCACTGTCCTTTCTATTTCTGTCTCTTTAGTAAAGTTTGAAACATTCAAAGGATAGTCATTGAGTAACAACACATAGGAAAGGCTTTTGATTTCCTTATGAAGTTTTGTAGTTAACTGAATTCCAGATTTTAACATGGACTGTACTCAATCTCTGTCAATGTCTACAGGAAATGGAAATTTATATCATAAAAATTACATACTTTTCTGACAGTGTTTCATCAGATGTTTGAGAGAACTGCAATTTTAAGAATGTTATGCAGTGAGGTTTTTTGTATTTCTGTCCACTCCCACTTTCCACCCCTCTTTACCCCCTGTTCCATATCCCTCAAAATTTACATACACATACACAGACACACAGACACACACCACACATACATACTAAACACACACATACCGTCACACAGGCAAGCCTGACAACTGACAGAACCGAACTCTCCTAGATTTTCATTGCTTCTGATATGATGAGGCCAGTATCAGTCTCCTCTTCGAAAGGAAGAAAAGAGTGGTGCAGAGAAGAAGGAACTAGTCTCCCCTGTTTGGCAGAGGGGCACATCTAACCTTCCTTGGCAAGGAGGGAGGTTTCCCTGTAGATTCAATAATAATGATGGTTGTTTTACATGTTTCCTCTGCTACCAGTGCACAGGGAGCTTCTAAGTGCACAACAAATACTCATTGGTGACCCAGTTTCAAAAGTTACTAATGAGTTGGCAGTGTGTAATCAACAATGCAAAAACACATGTAGCAGTGGGAATACTGTCCCCAGAGACCTCGAGGGTGGTCTGATGTCATGTGAATTCCATTTTGTCTTCTTTGCTGGACCTTTATATCTCTCCTAGGAATAGACGCTATGCTTGACACTTTATATATTATCTATATTTGACATAAATCTCATATAAAATAAAACAAAACGAAACACATCATTTTTGAGATGAAGAATCTGAGGGGCAGAGAAGTGAACAGTCTGAATGCCACACAGTGGTGGTGTAAGTTCTGAACAATAATCTACCTGAAAACAAATATCTTGCTTCTTTGCCCACACTACACTAGCAACTCTTCCCAATATTTAAGAGGACTTCCGGCATTTAAGTTCAAGACTTGATGCACTCTTTCTGCACTCTGGTCTTTGTTTTCATCCTTTCCTCTCCACTTCTCTTTTTAGGAAGTGTATGAAACCACTTTTACTTCTTGAAGCAGTGGAGAGTTTTGCACCCCAAGCACTGGTTAAAAACCTTGGCTGTTCCCAGGACATGTTTCCATGTTTTGCTAGGGCTTATTGCTGACCAATGAACTTGAATAAAATTTCTTCTTTTAGTATCTCTGCCAACTTTTCTTCTCCTGCTGCTCATGTTGATCCTTGTATCAAATGATGAAATAGCTAATTAGAGGGCTGTTCCTTTTGTCCCCACTGGACCAGGTGTCTCCCAGTCTACCTCCACTATTCATTACTTTTCTACTGAGGTTTCTCAAACTGACTAGTCATGTCACATCGTACCTCCCTGTCATCACATGTTGACTGAGGGTGATTGAAAATTTTCCCTGACAGAGAGGATAGGCTGGAGAGAAACGAAGTATCTCTCTATTTTTAGAGTAACTTTTTCAAGATTATCATGATATGTTTCTGTGGTCAAGACCGGTAATTTCCTGTCCAGTATTTTTCTTCTCTTATCCTTGACAGTGGAATCCTATTCTTTTTACGGTGGCAGAATACCCAGATAAAATATAACCCAGCCTCGATTGTAACTGCTATGGCCATGTGACTAAGATTTTGGCCAATATATGTGAACTATAGTTGCTGGATATGATTTTAGAAAAAGCTTTTAAAATGAAGTCAGACAGCTGGACTGTTCCTTTGTGCCCAGTGTGAACTTAATGGCTGGAATGCCAACAATCACCTAGGACCAAGGGGCTAATGTAATGATTGGAAAACAGAGGCTAGAGATGGTGAATAAAAAAGGTAAAAGGGATCTTGATTCCTGATGACTGTTAATCTATATCCAAACTCCTACATGACAGGAAAAAGTTAATTTCTTAAATGTGTGCACCATTGCTATTTTGGATTTTCTGTTATATTCAGTTGAACCTAACCCTAACTAGTACTCCTTCCTATCACCCCAGTCTCTAGATGTGGTCCTAAGTGAAATGTTTCCCTCTGTTGAAACTATGTCCTGTATGCATTGCTTAAGTTTTTGGTTTCATCTGTGCCTAACCAAAAATTTCCTTTATTTCAGAGTCCTATTCTTTCCCAAACAGTTCCTTTACTTTGAATAAGAGCACTAAGTTGCACTTTTAATTGGTGCTAAAAGCACAATACTTAAAGAATTTCTTTACAGCTGCTTTATTCTGATGTGATTTAAGTCACTTGAAACAGTTTTGTCCTTTCACATTTTGTGTTAATCTGTGTTAGACTGAATCAGAGTAATGTTTAGTTTAATGTTATTTTTCCCCCAACACAAAGAAAGTCCTTCTAATAGTCTATGCAATACCCAGAAAACTAAGGTTTTTCTCTTCTGTTTTGTGTGAATAGGAACTATTTCAATTTCTTTGTGGGCTCCGAATATTGTTATTTACAATCCTTTTGGGATTTCAGTTTTAGGTTATATCATATGTGTATGAAGATCAGTTACTCAAATGAGTGAGGGACACTCTGTAGAGCATCAGATAGCTCTCTCTGTGCCCCTATCTCTTCTGGGTTCTCTTTCCTGTGAACTATACCTTCATAACCTTTGTTGAATTCCCAACTCCATCTTCTCAACTGTGGTGGGTTAAGGAGCTCCATATGGGTTTCTCTCCTTGCACTGTCTCCAGGCAGTAAACTGGAGAAACAGTAGTTCGGGGATCACTGTTTTTCATTGCCCCATATCTGGAAAACTGTAGTTTTATGTATTTTTGGGGGGATTTTTATTGGTTTAAGCTGGAGAGTACACGATGCCTGTATGTATGTCAGCTTGAACATATTATATTTTTATTTTTTCATGTTATTAAAGAATTTTCTAAAGTCCTTTATTTTTTTAAATCTAGAATGCCTCATAATCAGTATAACTTACTGCCTTGCTAATACTAAATATTCATATAATCATTTCTTTTCTTTGGTTACCTATGTTTTATGCTCAAATCTTGATTCCTCTTAAAACTTTGAGTATTGTTTTTTTGTTGTTGTTTTTGGTTATGAATTTATGTCCCAATTTGAAATATTATTTTAAGTAAGTGGTCATTTGCACCCAAATTATCTTTGGAGTTTTCTAGCTATGTGTTTGACAGCAGCAAATGTTTGCAGCCTCAATTTATGAAATAAGGAGCACTCTTTCTTACATAACAGAAATGATATTTGGGGTGGGGGGTTGGTGTCAGGAATATCAAGGAAGGCCTATAGGAGGAAATAAGATTAGATTCAAGCATTTGCATTATAGCTTAGCTAGGATTCAAACACACGTTAAATGTTCACTTGCAGAAAAAATCACAATACTCTGCAACACTACCCATAAAGAGTTGGAAGGAAAAGTATATTTCAAAAGCCCTTCAATGTGTGCTGCCATCAGGACTGCTTTTTACCAAGTAGCATCTACCATGGAATATTTTAGTGGAAATAAAGAATATCAGGACTTTGTCCTTATTTGACTGTTTCTAAGAATTTTGGAGAACTTGGAGAAAGAAATATGATTAGCTCAATATTTTAATTCCTCAAGTCAAAGTATGAAAAAGGCACCAAAAAACTATGACTTTCCTCAAAGAAACCCTTATCTCCTGTAGGTAAGATTTGAAACTTCCGGAAGATAACCGAAGTCTAATCTTATTGATAAATTAGTTAATATGAAAATTAAATTCCTAACATCCCAGAGTCATTTATCTTTTATTTTATTATATTTTTATTTATTTATTTTTATTTTTAAAAATGATAATTAGATTACATAAAAGTTAAAAGAAAAATGTAGGGGATTCCCATATGCCCCACTTTCCATACCTCCCACATTTTTCCACATTAACAGCATCCTCCATTAGTGAGGTACATTCATTGCAATTGATGAACACATTTTGGAGCATGCCCAATAGGTGTGGATTAAGGTTTACATTGTAGCTTATACTCTCTCCCACCCAATTCTGTAGGTTATGGCAAGATATAAAATGGCCTGCATCTGTCATTGCAATATCATTCAGGACAATTCCCAAGTCCCAAAGATGTCTCTGTATTACACCTGTTTTTCCTACTCCCTGCCTTCAGAACCTCCAGTGGCCACTGCTTCCACATCAATGATTTAATTTCTTCCACTCCTAGAATCACAATAAGTCTATAGTAAAATACCATTAAGTTTACTTTAGTTCATAGTTCATTCCACAATCCTGAGGATTCTGGGGTGGTTATGTCCACTCCACCTCTAATTGAGAGGGGGCTGTGATCTCATAGGGCTGAAGAATGGGACTCTCTTTATTGCAGTTGTAGACTTTCTCAGTTCCTTGGTATGGTAGTTGTCCATCATAACCTCCTTGTTAGTTGTCCTGGGTGAGACCAATGAACTGGAGTGTAGGTGTTGCAACTCCATTTAGATTCAAGGCCCAGCTGGCACATGGACAGCCCAAATATTTAAGTCTCTTGGACATACTCCTACCAACTCTAGTACTCATTATAGGCTCAAGTAGAAGGACAGAAGAGCCATGTGTAAGGAAACCACAACTGAGTCCAACTCTGTCACACTGGGGAGCATAAATTCCAAAGTAAAGCCCACTGGAAAGGCACCAAACTCCTGAGCTATCTGCCCTGACTACAATGTCTGGATGACTCAAGAGCCCTCAGTACCTCCACTATGTGAGGTAGTATCTAATTTGGCAGTCAATGAGATCTTGCTGAGATATGCATAAGTGTAACCCCTGGAATGACCTTCCGACTCACTTTGATGTGTCTTAGCCATATAAAATCATTTGTCATTACCTTTGTCCCCTTTTATTCAAGGTCTTTTTCCAGTTGTATTTCTAGTTGGTGCTTGGTAGTAACCCTTCAGTGCCAGGGAGGCTCATACCCAAGAGTCATGTACCACACTGGGGGGAAGTTAATAGAGTTATATGTTCAGTTCAGCTTAGAGAGAGGCCACATTTGAGCAACAAAATGGCTCCCAGGAGGCAACTTTTAGGCACCCTACATAATAAGATAAGTTTCAATTTCAAAAGTAAAGGTGCATATGC
>JAQZBX010004707.1:36697-59198 GCA_029593785.1 Cabassous unicinctus | reverse complement strand
AGTCTTTTCCCATACAGGATGGTCATATAATAAATCAGGCTTAGTTTATCACCAGCATTCTAAAAACCAGACCAAACTAGGTCTGGGGACACATGCATGGTTTTTAATATAGGGAATATTTAGCCTACCCCGATTATCACAAAATCAGGACAGCAAGAATATTCACATGGAAATACTCTTGATCATGATAGGGAACAAAGAAAATATTATCTAAAGAAATAAGAACTAAATGTGGCATTTGAAGTTATAATTACAGGAGTTGTGACTAGAACAAAATACAAACCTTAAAGATAGGAGACCCCCACACAAGAAACAAATAAAAAAAAATAGATCTCATAATAGAGGATTTAAAAAAAACTCAAAATCCAATATACTATGGTATTTCAGAATTAAGACCAAATATATGCATCATGTTAAATGTAAAGGAGCTCAACTGATCTATCAGAAAGATTTTTAGGTGAGCCCACAAAGCAAAGTCTACTCTGTGCTCTAGTCAAGAGACACATAAGACCCAGTTGTTCAGAAAAGTGGAAAATAAAAGGATATTCAAAGGCATGCCAAAAGATGTATGCCAAAGGAAGCAAAGTCCATACTCTTAATTCTGAAAAGGTAAAATTCAGGATAGCAGCAGAAAGTGAGACATAGAACAGTACTTCATAGTGTAAATAGGAGAAATCCACCATGGTAATATAACAGTTTTCAATATGATGTGTCCGATTACACAGGAATAACAATAATAAAGCAGGAATTACAGGAGACTTGAGGAGCAACAAGCAGTAACACTAGAAGAAGGAGATAATTCACCACTCTCAGATCACGACAGACAAGTGGACAAAAAGCTAGAGTATAGCAGCCCTAGGTAACATAGTAAGACAGACAGTATTGAATCAGATTGGGTACCTTGAAAATAGATCATTTCCTTTCTTTTCAATGCCCATGAAACATTTATAAAAGCATTGATCACATTGCAGACCACAAATAAAGCCTCAATAAATTTTAAAAAATAGAAATAGCATAGAGAATATTCTCTGATCACAATGTAAAAAAAAAGAAGTAAATAACAAAATCAGAAAACAAAATGTCTGTTACACTTGAAAATTAAAAACAAACAAATAAGAATCATCCTTAGCCATGCTCTGAGGTTAGAGGAACCACAAGCCCAAATTTAAGAATTTCTATAAAACAACAATAATGAAAACACTATATACAGAACTTATGGGCACAGCTAAAAAGTACTCGGAGAAAAAGTCATAAACGCAAAAACCTACGCCAAAAAAAAAAATAAAGAATGAAAACAAATAAACAGGCACCCAACTAAAAAAGTTATAAGTACAACAAAGGGAAGAAGGAAAGAGTGAATACAAAAGCAGAAATCAAACTTTTTAAAATCAGATGATCCAATAATATTTAAATATAATGCTCTAGAGCATTTAAAAAGAAGGAAAATTTCCAGAATCTTTTATTGATGCAAATAAAATATCATGCCCAAACCTGGCAGAGATAAAAAAAAAAACCACCTATAGCTTAACCTTATTTATGCACATTGATGCAAAAATCAGATATAAACTATTAGCAAGCAGCATCCATTAGAACATTAAAAAATACACCATGACTAAGTGGGGTTTATTTCAGGAATTCAAGAATGGGGAAATACTAGGAAATCTTCTAAGCCGCCCTATTATTAGATGTAAGGAGAAAAATCATAATATCATCTCACAGACACTAAGAAAAAGTAATTTGTTAAAATTACTTAATTAAAAACACAAAAGCTCAATACAATAGGACCAAATATAAATATTTCCTAGAGATTGATAAAAAAGACAATGACCAAGGTAAAAGTAGGGGCCATGAAAGTTCACAGTAAAGGAAATATAATTGGTTCAAACACAAGGAAAAAAATACTCAACTTTGCTCTAAGGAAGGAAACTCAAATTACAGCCTATCCCAAGTTGCTATTTTTGGATTGACAAAAATCCTAAAGTTTAATAACACACTCTGTGAGGGAGGCTGTGGGGAACAGGCATCATGTATTGCTCATGGGAGCATGAATTGATATAACCTCTGAGGAGGGCAAATCAGTACCATCTTCAAAATTACATGTGTGGATACCCTTTGACCCATCAATTATACATTTGGGAAATTATTCTCCAGTTACACTTGTATGCATGTGAAGTGATATCTGTGCAAGGCTATTCATTAGCCTTGCACATAAGAACAAAAATGATAAACAATCTATATGTCCATCTATATGGAATTGATTGAATAAATTATGCTACATCCATACCATGAAGCTATAAAAACATAATGAGAACATTTTCTATAAATGGATATAGAAAGATTGCCAAGATATGTCATTAAGTAAAAAAAATCAAACAACAACAACAACAACAACAAAAAACCTGCCAAACAGTGAACACATTAAGTTGACTTTTGTGTAAAATGATAAAAATATATATTTGAGTTAGTTTGTATGTGTATAAATAAATTTCAGAAAGATACAAAAATACTGATAATGGTAGTATACTTGAGGCTGGGGAAAGTAGGCAGAAGGGAGAATTCTCACTGAGTTCCTTTCCCATTTGCTTTTGTAAAAGCAAATGAATTTATTCATTTTTCAAATGATTATTTTAAAAAAGAAGTTGGGAAAATATGTAATGTCTACCAATTCTACCTCCTAATTATGACTTAGATTTGGCTGTTTCTTTCCACTCTTGTGTCATGGTCTTGAAATGGTCTTCTGACATCTCTTGCTTCAATCACTTCAATTTACCATTGAACTGGTCTTTTAGACTCTAGTCTCCCCCTTCTCTGAATTGCCAATCTTCTGCAGTATAGCCCAGATCCTCTGAAAATTGAAATCATTTGTTTGCTTAGAGGTAGTTCCCTATAGTCTTAAAAAGAGTCCTCAAATATTGACCCCAACCTATTTTTCCTCAGATTGATCAACCACCCTTATTCTCTACAACACATGGCCCATTCTGACTATATAAACTATGCTTTAGCCACGTTGAACCACTTACGAGTGCCTGGTCAACTTTGTGCATATATTGTTCCATCTGCCAAAATCACCAAAATGCCTTTGTTGGTTTTAGTCTTTTATGGACCCCAGAAAATTATGTTCTTAAATTGAAACTATTGTGAACCTTTGGTTAGATTAGATCAGTTAAGGGCCACTTGATTAGATCACTCCAGTAGGGCATAACCCAGGGTGGGTCTTAATCCTCTTACTGGAGGAATAAAAGCTGAAGACACAGAAAATAGCCACAGTGACAGAAAGAAGCACCCAGAAATTAAAATCAGTGAACCTGGGAGAGAGAAAAGCCACAGATGGAGCAGCCCAAAGTAGAACTAGCAACAAGGCCCAGAGAAGAGGGGAGAGATGAGCTGATGCTGCCATTATGCTCTGCCATGTGCCTGATTGCCCACAGCTGATCTCAGGGAGAAAATGAGCCTGGAGGAGAAGGAAGAGACCAGCAGAGCTGCCATTTGCTTTCCCATGGGATAGAAAAAGTCCAGGATCGCCAGCAGCCAACCTTCAGGGAGAGAGCTTAGCCTGATGACCATGTTTCCCAGCCTCAGAATTGTGAGCTTTTAGCCTAATAAACCCCACTATAGAAGCCACCTCATTTCTAGTATATTGCACTGGCAGCCTTTAGAAAACTAAAACAGTGCCCTTCCTCTGCTTGACGAGCTTCTCATCTACTCATCCTTCAAAAAGACCCAGTCCTAATAATACTTCTGTGATAGGATGGGGGAGAGAGGCTCCTTTCCATGGAGTTGTTTGAGTCTGCTAGGCTGCCAGGATGCCAATATAACAGAAATGGGTTGTTTTCTACAATGGGGATTTATTAGGTTGTAAGCTTAGTTTCAAGGCTAAGAAAAATGTCCAAATCAAGGCACCATCAGGTGATACTTTTCTCTGTGAAGACCAGCTGCTGACGATCCTGGACTCGTCTCTCCTATGGCAAGGCACATTGTGGCATCTGCTGGTCTTTCCCTTCTCTTCTGAGTTTTCTTGCTCACAGCTTCTGGCTTCCTCTGGCTTTTTCTCTTTTTCCTGTGGTGTTCTCTCTCTGCTTTGGTGTGTTTCTCTCTGTCTCTGTCTGTCTCTCTCTGAATTCATCCCATTTATGAAGGACTTCAGTAAGAAGATTAAGACCCATCCTGGATCATGCCCTACTGAAGTAACAATCAAAAGAAGGTCCTAACTACAATAAGTTTACACCCACAGAAATAGATTAGCCCTAAGGACAGGATTTTTCAGAGTCCAGAAAAGCTTCAAACTACCACTGGGGTCATAAGCACACTTCTGTTGGATAGCTCATCAGCTTCTACTGAAATTCTCTGCTCACATAAGAAGTCCCCAAGAAGACCATGAGAACCTCGGGGACAGTGGCAGTATATTCTATTCACCTTTGCACACCATCACTTATCTGATCCAGAATTATACTTGCAATAAATATGCCTCAAATGGGGGGATCCAAGGAATCCTTAAGTTAGAAAGTCTTTACTCTCAAGAGGAATTTTATTTCCTATTCCCCAAGATGTTAAGTATTGCACATTGCTTTCCTTCTCATCTGTCCAAATCAATTCTACCCTTAGAAAGCTTTCTCCTGGGACTTAATTGAAAGTTGTAAATGAATGGCCACTAAGATGTTGGTAAATATGCTACACCATTCATTTGTCAATAAATATTGATGGCCCACTAGGTGCTGGGGATACAGAGATGGGAAGAAAGACAGACATTTTTTCCTCACCTCAAGGAACTAACTGCAAGACACTGAATCCACAGACCCTTCTCTTCCAGACCCTTTTAGTCTTGTCGGTAACTCTCTCACTGGCTCCTGTCCTCTCTACTTTGGATGGTAGTTTTTACTGAGGATTCTGTGTGTCTATTAATGTTCCACAGTAGAAAACCCATTCTCTTAAGTAAATAAAGCACAAAAAGTTTATGAACAACATTGTTCAGGTAGAAAAGCAATGCTCATTTTTATGTTTTATTTTCAAGTTGGTTATTGCTGGGGTAGAGAAGTGCTATTGATTTTTGCATGTTGATCTTGAATCCAGCAATCTTGCTGAACTCTATTATTAATTCTAATAGTGTGTGTGTTGATTCTTCTGGTTATTCTGGGTAGATGATCATATCATTTGCAGATAATGTCCGTTTTATCTCTTGCCTTCCAATCCTTAACATTCTGATTTCTTTTTGTTCCCTCATGACATTGGCCATGACCTCTTAAATAAAATTTCATAAGCAAATGCCATAAAGCAGCAAAAAAGTCTATTAATTCTACTATATTGAAAATAAAGTATTTCTTCTCGAAGAAACCATGAACAAAGTTACTAAATGATAAACAGGAGAAAGTGATTACAATATCTAAAACAACAAGGGCTTACTGCTTCTAGAATATGTAAGGAAATTCTGATTATCAACAAGGAGAAAATATCATCTTAGTAGAAATACGGTAAAAAATATGAATAGTAATTTATAGATGGGAAAACTCTAAAGCCAGCAAACACATTGAAGAGATGCTTAGACTGGCTGAATTAGAAAACTGGATAATGCCAAATGTTGGAGGGGATATGGGGATATAAGAAATAACCCAGTGCTTGAGGGAATGTCATTGGTTTAGCAATTCTGGAGAGCAATCGGGCAGCTCTTAGTCAAATATAATATATTCATCTGCCATAGGACATGGATTTCCCAAATTTCTATGCATGTCCATAAGTGGACATGAACAAGAATGTTCATGGTAGCATTGTTTAAGATGTGGAAGAGTTGGAGCTATGACTTGTCAATCACTGGATAAGTGGCTAGATAAAATGTGGTGGATGTAAACCATGGACCACATGGCAGTGATTGAAAACAACAGTCTGGATGTGCAGAAACCAACATGGGTAGGTCTTAAAGATACAGTGCTGAAGGAGAGAAGATCAAAGAAGAGAATATTATTCATCACCCAGGATAATTTACACAACATTAAATTGCATGCATGGAAATCAAGAGCACACATTTTGCAAGAACAAATGTGAGTAACAAAGGAAAGTACTGGTTAAATACATCAAAATGGCTGCCTATGTAGATAGGAAGTGGGAATAAGTGAATGAACAAATCAAACAAGAGTAGGACTTTGCACAGAGCAATGATGGTGAAGCTCCAGGATGGACAGGTGAGAATAACTCTGCTTGTGAATTTTTAAAAAAGTTAAATAAAAAGCAATGCTGAGAGGACAAAGGTTTCCAGAGATAAATGACACTAGTCAAACTGGTATCTCAAAAGGGTCATGTGGGGCTTTTAGTCCAGCCAAAGCATCATCTCAAAAACATTCAACATCTGAAAAATCCCACAGAAAGTGAATTCTGAGGAAAGGCAAGACTAGGAAGAGAGAAGAAACTTTTTTTCCTCTTTCCTACCTTGTGCCCAAAGTGAGCAGTGCCAACCAAGTGAGAGGGGAGGAAGATAGAAACATTTCATCTTGCTCATCAGCCATGAACCTCTGTCTTCTTCATGTCACTTTGAGCACCAGGAGGTGAGGAATCAGAGAAAGGCAGCCTTGTCTACTGATCTAGCCAGACTCCAAGGATTAGCACACCTGAAGAGCTGAGACCCTGACCCTGTATTTTTCATATGTTGGGACTACTTGGATCTCAAAACTCTGATGTATAGAAAATAAATATATGGCTTCAGAAACCCATTAGCCAGGCAACTAACATACCCAGCTCTCCCTCTGTAGCTTTTCTCAGATACATCATTTGACTCTGCTGCAGAACCAGGGTTCCTCCTTGTGTCAGTTGTGGTCCTCCAGAAACCGAGGGGGCAACAAAAGCCAGACCTTGAAGGAAACCACATTTTGTTAATGTCTGTCAAGAATCCTCACAGTGTTAGGGAGTATGTATTAGCCTGGTGTCCTGAATTTATTTCTGACCTATGGATTGTTACATACCATAAAATTCTCTAAAAATTTAGCCAGCCTGCTGCTCTATTAGGGTTGGAGGCATAGGGGGAGATATTCCTGTATTTGGGCAATTTTGTAAGCGGTAGCTAGAATGAAAAATATATTTGGTGAACATGAAAGGAGTGGGTTCAAGTTGGTTCTTGCTGTTGGGTTTGGGATCAGAGGCTGATTATGAATTCAGAATAAGGCCATCTAAACACAATGGAAAGCATGGAGTGACCAACAAAATAATTTAGGAGAGAAGAGTACTTTGCTCAGTTATTCCCAGGCAAGTCCCAGGGGAATCAAAGTAAGCCTGAGGAGAACTGGTTTGGTGCCCAAAGCTAAGGTTAGCTGTTATCCTTGGGCAATGACTCAGCCCCAAATGTCAACCCTGACTGCTCCTACTTGGAACATGGCAGGGTATCAGAGACCAGTCAAGGTAGAATGCCTTGCAGGCTTTTGTGGCAGGCAGGGGCAGCAAGGCAAGGTCAATGTGTGCCTCATTGGACAAGTTTAGGAACAAATCACCATCTTGGATGGGGGTCACTCCTGGGGCTTCATAACAATTTCAAAGAAGATTCATGTAAAAGCTTGGAGAGCAACTCAAATCTAAAACCCACTTACAAGCATTGAATGGAATGAGCATCTATTTTTTTAATATATATATATATAATATGCTTTTTAATTTTTTAAAAAAGATACTTAGATTACATACATGCTACATAAAAAATATGGATGATTCCCATATGCTCCATTCCCTACCCCTCACACATTTTCCCACATTAACAACTTCTTTCATTAGTGTGGTGTATTTGTTACAATTGAGGAACATATTTTGGAGCATTGCCACTAAGCATGGATTATAGTTTACACTCTCTCTTGCACAATTTTGTAAGTTATGACAAGATATATATGGCCCGTATCTGTCATTGCAATGTCATTCAGGACAATTCCCAAATCCCCAAAATGCCCCCATATTACACCTATTTTTCCCTCTCCCATCCCTTAGAACTTCCAGTGGCCACTGTCTTCAGATCAATAATAGTTCTTCCATTGCTAGAATCACAATAAGTGTCTAGTAAAATAACAGTAAGTCTACTCTAGTCCATCGTTCACTCCCCAATCCTGAGGATTCTGGGATGATGATGCCCACTGCAGAGTGGCATCTAACTGAGAGGGGGTTTTAGATCCCATGGGGCAGATGGATGGGACTACCTTACTTGCAGTTGCAGAATCTTTCTGTTCCTTGGGATGGTTGTTGTCCACCATCATCTCCTTGTTAGTTGTCCTGGGTGAGTCCAATGAACTGGAGAGTAGGTGTTGCAACTCTGTTGAGATTCAGGGCCCAACTGGTAGATGGAAAGCCCAAAGATTTAAGTCTCTTGGACATACACCTATCAACTCTAGTACTAACTATAGGTTCAAATAGAAGGGCAGAAGAGCCATGTGCAAGGAAACCACAATGGAGTCCAACTCTGTCACACTGGGGAGCATAAATTCCAAAGTAGGGCCCCCTAGCAGGTTGCCAAGTTCCTGAACTGTCTGCCCTGCCTATAGTGTCTGGGTGTTTTCAGAGCCCTCAGTAGCCCTGCTATTTGAGGCAATATTTACTTTGGCAGTCAAGGAGATCCTGCTGAGATGTGCATAAGTGTAACCTCTGGAATGACCTCTCAACTCACTTTGAAGTCTCTTAGTGATATAAACTTATTTGCTGATTTGTGTTTATCCTTTCCCCCTTTTAGTCAAAGTCTTTTTCCAGTTGTATTGCTAGTTGGTGCTTGGTAGTAATCCCTTGGTGCCAGAGAAGCTCATTCCCAGGAGTCATATCCCACACTGGGGGGAAGGTAATGCATTTATATGCTGAGTTTGGCTTAGAGAGAGGCCACATTTGAGCAACAAGGAAGCTTTCAGGAGGTAACTCTTAGGCAACCTATAATACTAGGCTAAGTTTCCATTTCAAAAGTAAAGTTTCATAAGTACAGTCATCACTATCAAGGGCCCATCAATGGTGCATCTTTCTTCACTAGTCACTGCCCCTATACTCAGGGGATTCTTGCTTTCCCATTAAAGAATGTGGCAGAGCTCCCCAGGATGGGAATTCAATATTCTTTTGGTTATTGTGTGAATCTCCATCCACTGTGATAATGCTCCATGAACACTTGAACACATTCATATGCCTTATACGTATGCCCTGTAGGTGAGCCTCTTCCCATGAATCTCCCATCTCTGACACCCTGCACAAATGATCCTCCCCTGCCACAGTTGTAATCCTTCTGTGATCCAAAACTTCTTCAAAAATGAAGCCAACAAAATAACCGAATACAATTAATTAAAAAATGAAATAATAATGATAGTTTTAAAAACAACAAATAAAATACAAAATATTTTTTAAAATTTTGAAATAATAAGAAATAATAAAAAATATAAAATTTTGATGCCACAGGCCCACCACTGTCACCCTCAAGTGGCAACTCCCCAGCTTTCAAAGAACATAGGAAGAAATTTGTGTGGTCGTACTGACCCACCCCCTACACTCCCCAAAGGCCAGAGTGTTCCTGGGGTGGGGAGGGAGAAAGCACCTATCATGGCTTTCTGATTCCTGCAGTTCCCCAGGGGGCTTTCTCTTTGGTGGTCTGTGAAATGCCTTGGGATGGCCACCACCACCAAGGGAGTTGAATGGCTGGACACCTTGTTCCATAGATGAATGAATGGAAAATAGTTCCTGAAACTTGCCTTGGCATGTATTTGCATCAACAGCCCACAGTTGGGCCATTCTTAAAATCTAGGGTAATCCAGCTGGGCAAGAGAACGCAGCTGCTGATCCTACAACTTTGCATCCCCACTTCTTTCCCGCAGTCACTGTGTGTTGCCTGTAACTTGGAGGCCCCGAATATCAAACAAACTTCACGCACAGATGCAATAATTAGCGAGACATCACCTGAGTGGCCTGAAAGAATTGGTGACACCCCTGAAATGCCAAACTTGCTCCCAGAGCTTGACTTTACTCCTGAAGAATTAAAGCCAACGTGTCTGGGCATCAAATCAGAGAGCACTGTCAGCTCTTTCAGCTTCTCAGTTCTGTAGCACTGAAATTTCTTTGTTAAAACAGTATCCAATTTCAAGTATTAGAGAAAGGAATGAATAATACAGATATTTCATGGAGTTTGAAGTGCCAAGTGTCTACATCTATCACTTTTATCAGTCACCTCTGAAGAGTCCAAAGCATTTTTCATGAGCATTTTTATGCAAAACTTCACAACAGCTTGGGCAGACACTGTTCTCATTTTACAAGGGGAAAAATGAATGGACTTCTTCTGACTCCTGGTCTCTTTTCACTTCCCATCCATCCTGAAACCCAATAGTAAGGAATGCATTTTGAAAGCCGGGCCCACATAATCCCAGCCTGCTCAGATCTTCCAGGACTGAAACGCAAACACGTACTCTCAAAAGTCAGGCAGGTGAAGGGAAGGTGGAGGCCATGGCAGACCAGCGCACTCTTAGGCCGTTTTAGAGGGCTAGCTGCACCAAACCTCGCCATGCAGGAATGTGGGCCGCTGTGCTGCCAGATCATCTGGTTTTTAAAGGGAAGATGCACATGTAATTATTATTGGGGGGAGTGTGTGAAAGCCACTGATCTTTAAACATTGGTCTATTAAAAAAAAATTTTTAAAAATCACAGCAAGCCAAACACAAATCACATCTGTGAGCCAGACATTGCCCAAGGCGGGCGGTTTATAACCTCAGTCCTAAAATGTCAACACTGATGGCAATTTCTATCTATATTTAAGGGAGACAAATACGGTGACCGGCCTGGAATTTGAACCTCGCCCATCCCGATCTCCGGACACGGTCTGGAAGGAGACGGTTTTTTCCCTGCTTTGTAAAGTGCCAAAATGCGCGGTTTGGAGGTCTGTGTTGTTCTCTGCTCTGCAGAAGATAAATACAATCTATTCCTGTCTCCCCACCTTCAGTGAACATTTACCACCCCTTTGCAAGTGGAAGGATGAAGGAGACGGGGGGAACGTTCCATGCCTGGGTCGATGTGGTTAGTAGAGATTCTCCAGATGCATCAATGAGTTGGTGCAAGGAGGAAGAGGCAGTGATGGGTCACATGGGAATCCCCAGTAGTCGTGGGAGTGTTTCTGGGCTTCCCATGGTAGGTAGGGCTGGATGAGAAATATTTTCATTTCTATTGTAGAGGTCAGCAGGACCCCAGCAGCTTACAGGACATGTTTCATCAAGCAGTGAATAAGCTTGGATTCCCCAAAGATCCCAGCACACACGGTGACAGCCCTACAGTGGATGAGGGGGCGATTCCCAGAACCCCAGCTGAGATTCCTGGGCACACCCCCCAGGGAAAGCAGGGTTGGGGTTCACTGCAAAGAACTGTGTTCCAGAAGGCTGTGACCTCTCTGCACTTAACTGCCAAATGTCCTAAACGACAAGGACTGTTCTTGGTCTATCCACCTCACAGAGCTGGGGGCACCCCAGAAATGCCCCCCCAGGCGATGCTATTTGGGGCATCACCTCATGAACACAGAGCAAAGCCTGGGCAGCTACGGGCAGGGCATTTGCTCCTTCCCTGCACCTTGGGGAGAGCTGCCCAGGCACCCAGTCTTGGTAGTGGTGGAGGCACCCTCGGGTGGTGGAGGCACCCTCGGGTTGACAGAAATGTCCCCAGGGCGCTCCTCAGAGCATTCCTAGGAGCTAAAGCATCTCACATGTTTGTCAAACAGGTGAGTGGAGGGGAAGTGGTCCCTGGCTTCCCTTGGAAATAGCTCTTTCTGCTCTGGACACTGGAAGGCTTCCACCTGTACCCCTTCGCACCCCACCTTGCCCCCTGAACCCACAAAGAGCTTTTAGCTCAGATCTAAGGAAAGTGACATCTCCGAGCCTGACCTGGGAACCCTCCTGTCCACAGGTCCTTAAAGGAACATCCTTTCATCTTGTCTACTTCCCGTGGCTTTTCGAGCCACTCATTGTGAGTCCCCATGGAGAGGTGAGTTTCCCTTACATCTGCTGGACTATAATTAATGAATGAATGGTTGGCATTGTTTTTCTCAAAATTAAAACAACTGCAAAGGGAGAATAATGTGCTCACCCACAGTCTTATGACCATCATCTCACATATCCAGATCAGTTTATTTGGTTAAAGCAATGTGAACTGTAACCCTGAATAATTTATTGAACTATTGAACCACTTGTAAAATAATTGAAGCTTGAGCCGAGTTTTGCATAACAGATTTAAACTGGAGAGAAATGTATTAGCAAGATCTCAACCGCTAGAAATAGAACCAGCAGTAAGGAAGCTGACAGGCTTTATCATAACACAGACACATGTAAAGCATTTCTAACTGGCCACTGTCTTTGGCAATGACTTGGTAGCATCCCCATCCCACCCTGACTGCGGCCCTAAGGCAGAGGGGAGGGAGCTGTAATGGAAAAGGAAGAGGATCACTGCCAAAATGAAAGATACTCCTGCAGGGACAGGAGATGGGGCAGCCGGGAGGGCCTCTCGTCCAATGCATGGGCCATCTTGACAGTGACCTAGAATCGAAAGGTCACTGAAGAAGATCTGGAGGTTTTCCTTCAGACGCAAATAGTTGAGTTAGCTGCATTGGTGCAGGGAAGGGCAGAGTTAGCTCCTTCTGGCTCTGCACCCTGATGAGACATCATCTGGACCATCACGCACACATCTGGGCACACGTAAGCTGACGCTGATAAACTAAACCCACAATTTAACAGTCAGGGTGGAGAAGGAATTTCAGCCATGTCCTCTGAGAATCAGTTGAAGAACACACTTTTACTCCTTGTTTTTAAACTTTTTCTTATTACATAAGTATTTTAATACATATAGTAAGCAAATTTGGAAAGGACAGATAACTAAAAGAGAAAGAGCAACAAAATGACAATCTCAACCACCAGAGGGGCACATCCTTTCAAACTCTTACATAATGCATTGTATTATAAATTGCTTATAAAATGGAGATCATATGGTTCCATAAACTGTTTTTTTCCAATTAACAATACATATCAGCATTATTATATATAAATGTATATTTTAAATATAGATGTCTATTGTGTCCATAAAGTGAATGTACACAATTATTTTTAATGGCCACATGGTTGTTTCTCACTTAGTAATGAGTGTAGGCTGAGTTGTATTTTTCATGATTTTAAACTGCTGCTGATATAATAATAACTGGAGAGATTTAACCTAAGGAAGCATATTTTCTGCTTTATCTCTTTGAATCCTCATAACCCTCAGAAGGAGATACTGTTAATTTCCCTATTTTAGAGATGAGAAAAATGAACTTAAGATCATTTAAGTAACTAACTAGCTGTGACATTCCAGGCAAGGAGCAGAGCTGAAATTTAAACCCAGGTCTGTCTGATGTCGCAGCCAAAACTTGTAATTACCGCAATCTAATGCTGTCTACACACAATGTCTATTGCATTTTTTCTGACTACTTCTTTAGGAAAAAATCCTGAAAGTATACTTGTTGGGACAAAGGAAATAGGAAATTTTCACTCTAGGAAACAGAAAAAAAATATCTACAGCTTATCAGATGGCTGCAAGATTTGATTCATTCTGGGCTAATCCACCGGGACAGAGAGATTGAAGGAGATGACATGGGCGCCAAAGAATTTTTTAACAATCATATGTGTTTCAAGATGGAATGATCCACCTTATGAGGTGGTGAGCGTCCTGTCTCCAGAAGCATCCCAGCAGAGTTTGGGGAGGTCCCTGGGAGAGGGATGGTTGGAGAGGTCAGGCCTACGAAGGTGGCTGAAGGAGAGGACCAGTGCCCTCTCCAGGTCTCCACCTCTGTGGGGCAGCTGTTATGATACATTTGGGAAGTCTTTATCTGCCATACTTAATAAATCAGTGTTTCAAAACTGCTTATGTAAAAAGAAAACCATATTTGATCTCTAAAAATGTAAGGGAGTCGGTGTTGGAGGAGGAAAGCATGAACCCATATATGGAAATAGATTCCATGGAAGCGAAATCCAAGTGCGGCTTCTGTTTCTGAGTTTGAGCCTTTGTTCCCTGACAATGGTCATGACTGCCTTGCCTGAGCCTTCTGCCCATTCTTGTTTTACTTGTGGGAGCCACACATTATGATAGGGTAAAATGTATCTTTACCTGAAGAAAGCTGTAGCATGCCTACCAAAAGAGACCCAGACTGCTCAGCCGAAGGTGGCCTTTTTTCCCTTCTATTCTAATAGATCCTTTTTTTTTTTTTTTCCCATTTTGTCACTCAAAACGAGTGTCTGATGTACTAGCATAAATTGTTAAAAGCAGTTGTAGGTAAACGAACAGAGAGTAAAGTGGAGTTGTGTTTTTTTTGTTGTTTTTTTTTTTTTCCTTCACAAAAGCCAACCTCAATTTATGTCAAAGAGGGTTAAAAGACCTTGGGATTAAAGCAATAAACTTGCTGCTGTCAAAGCTAAAACCCGCTAACAATTTAGTGCCAAATGCATGTTGTTCAATATCATTTCATATTATATTATGTCACAAAGAGCTGACGGCTCTGCATCACACTGACAAGGCTGATTTACTCTGAAGAATTCATCGACATTTTGCACAGTCAAAGCTGACTTCATTTGGTTTGGGTGGACGGTGGGAAATGCATCTGTACTCAAGTTTGAATATTAGTCTGAAAATCCATCTCAGATTAAAGATTCGGAAGACCATTGGTCCACAACTTTGCAAAGTAAGGTCTTTAAAAGGCAGATATGGACTTTTCATTGTTCTCCTTGACGAGGTATTTAGGCCAAAGACTTTAAAAAAATCAACAGAAGTTAAATTAGATTTTGTGTGGCATTTTTGTATGTGGACTGTTAGCCAACTTTTTGGGAAAAGAGTATCATACAAGAGGTTATTCTCGGGATTAGATATCAGTCATTTAAAAAAACCCTTAAAAGATGTGATTCACTTTGATTTCATAATTATGTGCACCCACAACACACTTTGCTCATTTTCTTTCTTACCAGTAAAGAGCATAGGTGCAGTGAACAACATATCAGGATGTCCCCTGTCTCAGAGGTGATAGGAAAATAGATATTATGGGAGACAAGGTCAGTGATACAGAAAAGATTTTTCCTGGAGCAGTAATAGAGGAAAACATGGCTCTGAAATAATTGAAGCTGTGCCCTGAAGAGTTGGATGCAAATCAGGCTGTTTTTAAAATAAAAAACATGAATATACTGTATAACCTGACTTGTATAAATGCCTATCAGATATGAGATATGTATC
This sequence comes from Cabassous unicinctus, assembly GCA_029593785.1. Classification (NCBI taxonomy): domain Eukaryota; kingdom Metazoa; phylum Chordata; class Mammalia; order Cingulata; family Chlamyphoridae; genus Cabassous; species Cabassous unicinctus. The sequence goes on along the minus strand of JAQZBX010004707.1, from coordinate 44,000 downwards.
TCTTTTATTTATATACATAAGCCTGAAAGACTTTACTACAAAATATTAAGAGTGGTTATCTCTGGGTAGTGCTATTAGAGGCAACGATTTATTTTTATTTTTTCAAAATTTTCTAAAATTCACGTCTTGCTTTTGCTTATAAAAAATGATAACAGTTATTATAAACCTGTAGTAAAGGAAGTTATTATCCAAAGCAATCTCTTAGTGAACATGTTTGTAAAGTATGGCCCTATTCTTTAAGTCAGAACAAGAAATCCCTAATTTAACAACGTTCTAAAATGGAAAGTTTCAAGCCTTCATTTCTTTAAAGCATGCCCTGTCCAGGACCCAACTCTATGATGGGCAGGAAAGGGAATGAATAAAACGTCCTCGTGCTGCTTCCCATTTGCATTTCTTCCCAGATTCTGTCCTGGATCAGGCTGGTGTATCAGGCTGGTGTGTGCATTCCGACTGCTGGTTTGATTGACAAGCTAGAGGAAGGCAGCCCTCCACCAGCAAAAGATGCTGAGACGTTGACAGGCAGGCAGAACAATTCCAGACGACAGTCAGATCTCAATGATTCCAGAAAAGGGAGATGTGTGTGTGTGTGTGTGTGTGTGTGTGTGTGTGTTGTATCTTCTATAACTTGGAAAGGAGACTATTCTCAGGGTTGCCCAGCTTCCTTCTCCTAGGCCAAGATAACTCATCTTCACCCTTCTATTTTCTGATGAGAACCTCAATTCTGGCTGCCTCTCACCCAAACAACTGCCGCCACCCTGCCATTCACAAGGGAGCACACTACACAGACCATGTTCTACCAAGGGTATTTTACCTCCCCAAACAGTAAGTCTAGAAAAGGTGTTGTGCATGCAGAGAACCAGGAAGCCTGGCGAGAAGGTCCCTGCTCTGCCCAACATGACTGTGTGGCCTCAATTTCCCCCTCTGTGGGACTGGCATTAGCCCATGTGCCATGTCTGCCTTGCAGGGTTGACGTGGAACCTGAGGGCATGAGATGTGTCCAAGGAACTGCATCGACACTTACTGACAGCCTGCTGTGCCTGTGGGAGGATGGACATCATGGAATGAGATGCTACTTCTGCACTCAAGAGGTTCACGGTCTGCTTGGGAGCCAGGCATAAGACAATGAACTAAATCCCAAGGCCAAGATGTGCTATGGGGAGGGCTGAGAAAGAGGCACAATCAAACAGGTGTGCAGGGCATTACTTTTCAGCTGGGGAATACTTTTCATGTAGAGGTAGTTGCAGTTGAGCTAAATTTTGGAGAAGGGGAAGGCAAATGCATGTGAAATGCTTTGTGTGTGAGGCAGTTAGGGTTAAGAGAGGAAAAGGAATGCTTACAGAACTTGGATTTTCTGGTTAATTCTTGTGCATCTTCAAAGAAAGAAGAAGAATGCCCTAGTCTGTAATGATCCCTGTGAGTGAAGGAGTTGCCATTCAGCTGTCTCCAGTTGTCTCTCTCCCTTCCTGCCTCCCAAGACAGACAACCCCAAAGGCTGGAGGTCATCCCCGATTCGCACAATGGCTCTCATCCTTTGGCTGTGCCTCTGCTCCGGGTTGCTATATCCTCAAAGAGCCTAACCGTGGGCATGCATCTGCCATCTATGGCTTCTCGTCTCATGTGCAGGAATCGTGCGGCTCACACTCAGGCCAATCCCATCTCTGGCAAGCACCTGAGCCTCTTGGCTGCCCTCTGAAGGGAGGAGACTGGGGCAAAGGCAGTGCCTCAGAGGGTCAGGTAGCATTGTAGGATACAGACTCAGCCATCGTCAGGTGCCCACTCACCCTTCCGTGGCCCTCTCTGAGGAGTGCAGCTCCAAGACCAGAAACTGCTCTCCTGGAGTGCCAGGGCTGGGCGGGAAGAGGAAAGGAATGGCAATGAGTACACAACCCATAGTGCAACAGGCTTGATAAGAGGGGCCAGACTGCATCACCAGGGTTGGAGAAAGGTCCTGAGAGGATGGGACACCTAGGCCGGGTCTCGCCATGGCATGCAGAGCCAAGTCCAGGGAGGGAAAGCCTAAAGAAGAGCTGATGTGATTGCTGTGGGGGAGGGGCAGAAGGGGAGGGGAGACGTGAGGTCGGGTCCTTACGTCTCAAGCTATTTTACAGAGTATGGCCTTCATCCCCTGGGTACCAGGAGTCCTCTGGAAGGGTTTTAGGCAGGGCTAAGGGTTCTGGCAGTTTGCTCTGTTGGAAAGCTAACCTGGCTGCAGTTTAGAGATGGGGAGGGATACCAGGAGAGCAGCGAGAAGGATGTGATGGATCCCACACTTTAGCCTTTTCTTTCACTGCATCCTGGCCTATGGCTACCCCTCCCGAGCCCTCCAGGGAGAAGCTGCAGGCTCTGCATGGTCAGTATGAGAGCCATTCACCCAGGGTTTACCAGGAGACAAATGTTCAGGGAACGATGCAAGTCTCTCGCTGTGAAGAATGCAGAACTCCTTGTGCACCCACCACGGATATCCCAGGAGTGCTCCTGGAGCTCCTGCAGGAAACCTGCACTAAAAGCTTCAGGACACCTGGCTCCTTCCCTCTCTAGCCCACAGCATTTTGCCCTAATACCTTGGCCATTTATCTTTCCTAAGCGTCCCAAGTGTGAAAATTTAGTCTTTTTTTTTTAAGAGCTTAATTGAGATATAGCGCATACTTTAAATTTCACCCATTTAATGTGTACAATTCAATGAATTTTAGTATATTCACAAATTAGCCAACTATCACAAAAATCAAATTTAGAACATTTTTATCATCCCACAGAGAAATCCCTTACCCATTAGCAATGCTCTTTTTTCCCTTCACCAGCCCCCTCATCCCAAACCCAAACAACCACTAATCTTTGTCTATTATGAACATTTCATATAAATCATATAATATATTGTCTTTTGTGACCAGCTTCTTTCACTTAGCATAACATTTTCAAGGTTCATGCACATTGTAGCATGGATCAGTACTTCATTCCTTTTATTTGCTGAGCAATATTCCATTGTATGGATATACACCATTTGCTCATTCATCAGTTGAGAGACTTTGGGATTGTTTCTATTTTGGGGGACTTTTATAAATAATGCTGCTTTCAGCATCCATGAACAAGTTTGTTTTTTGTGTGTGGACACATGTTTCATTTCTCTTGGGTAGATACCTAGAAGTGGGATCTCTGGGTCATATTGTAACTCTATGCTTCACATTTCAAGGAAATGTCCAACCTTTCTCCAAAGTGGCCGTAACAATTTATTATCCCACCAGCAATGTATTAGGATTCCAATTCCTCCACATCTTCACCAACACTTTTTATTGTCTGTCTCTTTGATTCTAGCCATCCTTGTGGATGTGAAGTGAGGTCTCATTGTAGTTTCCATTTTCATTTCCCAGATGGCTAATATGTTGAGCATCTTATCATGTGCTCATCAGCCATTTGTATATCTTCATTGGAGAAATATCTATTCAAATCCTCTGTCCATTTTTAAATTGGGTTATTTAACTTTTCATTATTGAGTTAGATGAGTTCTTCATGTACTTTGGATATAAGGGCCTGATCAGATATATGATTCACAAATATTTTCTTCCATTTGCCTTTCTTCTCGACTATTGCAGCAGCTTCCTGTCAGTCTCCTTCCTTCTGCTCTTGTTCCCTTGCAATATAACAGCCAGAGCAATCTCTTAACACATAAATAAGGTTATATAACTCCCCTGCAATATGATCTTTGAAAAAACGCTCTCAGATCAACTCACTCCCCTGCTTTAAAAAATCGTTACAAAAAAATAAAGTCCTTCTCTGGCTTCCCATTACTATTGGGATAAAGTTAGGATCTTCCCTTGGCCTGTAGGGCCCTAAATGGTTGCACTTCTGCTGGCTTCTCCACTTCTCTTCCCATCACTGCCTGCACCCTCACCATCCCCAACCACACTGACCTGACTTCAAAATCCCCAAGCTTCTTTATGCCCTATGCCCTTTGCATTCTGGAAGGTTTCCCCCACTCCTCTTCCCCTGGCCAACTTCTTTTTATTTTTTATCAGGTTAAAGGCTGCTTCCTAACAGATTCTTCAGTCTAAGTTAAGTGCCTTTTGATGCAAAGAGGTCAGTGCTCTTCAAGCTCATCACACTTTGATTGACAGGAACTACTGATTGATGGCCGGTAGACTAAAAACTGCAAAGAGACAGGGGCCATGTGTTATGTTTCCAGCACCCAGCCGTGTGCCTGCAGAGGAAAGTGGAAGAATGCAGGTGGTGAGTGGACAAGCCATCTTTCCAAATGAAGGCAAACCTGAGAAAGCATTCTTAAAAAATCATTCATTATATTTCTGTCCTGTTCAAAATGCTCTGGACACCATTCCTCTCAACAGCCTTGGAAATCACAACATATAGTGTCACTCAAAGTCCTTGCTGAAAAAGTGCCACCAAAATCACACTACAATTCCTCAGGAATCCATCAGCTTTATTTTCAAAGGGCAAAGGGCCATGGTTCCCAGAGTTTGGGAGAAATCCATTAGCTTTTCATTTTATTTTATTTTTATTTTAAGGATGCCTTTCCAAAAGGCCTTTGAAGTGCCACGTAGTCACCTTTGCTAGATTTAATGGCCATGTTAATTTTCACCTTGGGTCTGGCAGGGAATCAGAGCTGGAAGGGACATAGTGATGATCCTGGTCCTAGGATGGGAAATGGGTCCAGAGGATGCCCATGACTGTGACAGAGCTGAGACTGCAGACAAATCCCAGACCCGCTGCATGCTCTTCCTCCTTCATGTCCCATCGCACTGACAGCCCCTTTGTGCTGCCCTTTTTATACATTAACCATTCATTTCATACCGGGACCCCAGTTTTCCAGTTTTCAGCTCTGAAAAACTCCCTTTTCCAATATTCTTGGCCCTTTTCTTTAGGCTGCCCCTTACTGGGCTCAAAGATGCCTCTTGTGCCCATATTTAAGCCAACCAGCACTTCACAGTCCTCTGTCCACAGTGATTACTTTAGAATTTGCCCCACTGGGATGCAAACAGATTGTGGGAATACTGGTCAGAGGCTTTCCTTCTTCCCCAGTCTATACTTGATTTTGGATGCAAATGCTGGAACTGCTGCAGCCACTGTGTGAACAGAGCAGAGAGGATAGGGAGTGGTCTGAGAACATTATCCCAGCCCTGAGGCAGCTGGTCCTGCCATTTTAGTTATGAATATTGACAAACTCCCTTTATTTTAGTTTCCTGCTGCTTGCCCAGAAAGAGTCCTGGACCCCACCCTCTGCCCATCCCCTATTTCCCCACCCCCTCCAGGACTTTGGCAGGCTTCAGTGCACACTGTCACAAGCACCTGAAGGGCTCTCTATCAGAAAGGCACCAGTCCTCGTGCCTGAGCCAGCTGCCAGTCCTACTGCCACTCCTTACCCACAGATAGCCATTCACCTCCCTTCAGCCTCCTGTGTCTACCAACTGGGGTGCTCTGGGTGTCTGGGCTGAATTGATTCTTCCTCCTGCAGGGCTGCCCCATGTGCTACAACATGTTTAGAGATTATGCCTCCCCTGCCTTATCACTGTGACAACCATCCCTGGAACATGGACCTTGCATCCCCTCTCTCACCCTCACTCTCCAGAGTCCTGCCTTGAATTCACTGGGAGAAAGATTGCTCCTGGCCACAGCTGACTCCATCCCATCGCTGTCCGTCCTGAGGTCTCACTTCCTCCAGGGAGAAGCCTGGGGATGCTGCCCCAGATAGTTCAAAGGAAGACACAGACAAGTGTGCTCCCTCCCCATAACCGCAAAACGAGGCTTTCATTCTCCCAGCAGCATCCACCTGACAGCGCTGCCCAGGCGGCTGGTCTCCATCTCCTGCTGGAGGCTTTCCAACCACTTAACACAGTTTTTCAATTTCCACTGCTTATGCACATACATCTCCATGCCTGCGGATGGATTGCCACAGGAACTTTCCTCTCCAAAATTCTGATGGACGGCATTTTTACCTTGGAATGATGCTGAAGTTAAAGTGATCTTCACCAATATTCATTATGGGGTAACGGCACACAGCGCCAGATCAAAAATTCATGGCAGACACACTGCAACATTCTCTTCCTTGCAGGCGTGTAGAGCAAATCTATGGCTCCATGGGTATGTACATATGCACACCTGCTATGTAGCTGTGTTACGCAGCCTGCATGCACATGCACACTCAAGCACACACACATGCATGTCGTGTCACATCCTGTGCCCCAGACTCATTCCAATGGCACTGCAGTAGCTAACCATTCCAAGAATAGGGTAAGGGTGACAGGATTTCTTAGCCAAGAGGGGGGCCCAATAGTACAGGGTTCAGTTTCTCCCATTCTACCACCAGCTAGGAGTTAATTCATCAATACCATAGCTCATTCCAATGGCAAGCAGGAGCCAGGAAGAGAGATTCCAAGTGTCTGCCTGTCCTGAGGAGACAAGCTGGGAGGACAGAACATAGGACCAAACCTAAGCAGAGCACAAAGCTCAAGAGCACAGGCCCATGCCGAAGCTGAGCAACGAGCTTCCCACAGTCTGTCCTCCAGTCCCAGCTTATGTGTCTTTAAGCCAAGAGCGTTCGTTGAAATAAAAAGGACTCTTCCCCTGCCATGACAAAGTCCTGACTCCTCTTCCCACAGGTAGCAATGGAAGAGGGTCCCCTCCGCTATCTCCCAAACCCTGTCACCCCCTCTTCTGCCCTTTCTGGACCTCTCCCCTTTGGCTCCCACCCACACTTACCCAGCCTCCACGACAGTCCCAAAAAATGGTTTCATTTCTTCCTTTCCTATTGTTATGCCCCAAACCTGGTTTTATTTTACCATTTCAGTGCCTAGGAGCTCCAACACAGTGTTAATAGAAGTAGGTTGAGATTCAGCGACAAATTCCCACCATCCTGACCACCTTCGGAACTATTATCATCTGTCATCACCCTTGTTGACCAGTCACCATGGCCTTTGTGAAGAAGACAAAGCACATAATTGCAATGCTGTGAAAATATTTGGTTTCAGCTTGTTCCTAGAGTGAGAGAGAAGTTTGTTTTTCCTTTTTCTCCCTTCTCCTTTTGGCCTGCAGGAAAGAGATCCCTAAATCCCCACACTTTGCCACTACATAAATCTCCTGTTGCTAATTTTGTCTCTGGGGTCACAGAGGAAGTACTACCTTGTCTCCCATGACTTAGTTCATCACCAAGGCTGCTGATTTCTGCCATGTTTGCTCAATCGTGAGTGCAGTTTCTTTAAAGAGTTATTTCCCATGAGGAAGTAAGGTAGTGAAAATCAGAGCTGGTTCTTTTTCCATGTGTATGTGTGTCTTTACAAATTTTTTTTTTTTTTTTTTT
>JAQZBX010004707.1:0-36597 GCA_029593785.1 Cabassous unicinctus | reverse complement strand
ATCCCAAGGTTCCCGTGCTGAGATGCAAGAGGACAGAACGACCCCCAACTAGGACAACTGCAGGTGCCCATTCACCAAGGACACCCTGGGTGACACTGCTCTCACAGTGTGCTTACAGCTTGAGGAGCTGCCTCTCCATTCTCCACCCCTACACGCATGTCCCAATCCCTTCAAGGATAGAGCAGAGGCAAAGAAGCCCTGTTTCTGATTCCAGAAGTATTGAGGATCCAGTGAAGGGCGTGTGATAAGTTCTAAAGGAAGGAGAACAGGAGAGAGGGGAGGAAAGAGTCGGGGTAGGGGAAGAGGAGGTGGAGCAACTCAGAGATTTTGCAATACAGTTATAGGGACCCTAGCCTGACCTCGAGAAGAGAATCTTTAGGTGAAACGAAAAGGTATTGCATGTACACAGAGATTGAAACCAAGCTGAAAATCACAAAGTCAGGCTCAAGATGAATTTGTGGCATTGGATACATCCCCCAACCAGAATAAAAGGTTTTAAAATGAGGGAGTTGGACTAGGGTTCCACAGAAAATACAGAGCATCCAGTTAAATCTGATGTTCAGATACCCAAGGAATGCCTCTTCAGTGGAAACATGTATACTAAAGATTTTTCCCTTGGGTATCTGAAACTCAATTTTAATCAGGCATCCCACTTCTTTTTCTAACTCTAGCCAGATTTAGGTTGGACACAATGTCCAAGGCTTCTTTCAGTTCTGCCATTCCATTCTTTGCTTTGTTTCTGTTCTTGAGCAAAGAGGTGGGAGACAGCCCCATGGCTCTCAGGGAAGGGGCTGTAAAACCGACAAAGGCAAGAAAGACAAGAGTGTCAAGATTTGCTAAAATAGCAGTGACGCCGGTCCATTGAGTCTGGACATCTCAACCTGCTGGAGAGCTCCCAGGGAGCAATTGGGAAAACATGATTTCATCGTTAAAAGGATGAAACTCTGTGTAATCTGTTTTGGTAGCCCCAGAAATTGACACACATATTTAAAAAGAAAAAAAAAAAGGTCTAATACACTGTGTGACAAATTGTATTCATTTTTTTGGTATAAACCACTAATTATTTTACCTGAATGAAATTCCTCTATTATTTTCACTGCTGGAAAATCACAGGGTGGTAAGAGGGGTAGTTCCTGTCACACAAGGTATAAACAATGCCGCACAACAAAATCTCACACAGAAAGGCATGCACAATAGTGGCTTGCTGTGTAAAACAAAACATCAAAGTATTAATATTAACCAAAGGTAGCCTGCAAGGAGGAACGTGGCAAGTGAGTTTGAAAGCTGAATTCCTAATAGCCCTGGACAAGGGACTTCACAAATACCAAATAGAGGAAGGGTCAGGTCTTGGAAAGGGGGAGTGGCAATCAGTTGTCCAGATCTGACCAGGACCAGACTCTTCAGTGCCTTCGGTCACAGGTTCACAGTCAAGTTGTTCCTAGTCCTACACTTCTGGTTCCCACTTTACAGTCTGCAAATTATTTATATATTCATTGGCTCATCCGATTTCCCCCCAATTCTGTAAAAGAGGACCAAACCCTGCTATTTCTCCAAGAACTGAGTCTTGGAGAGATTAGTGATTTACAGCAGAAGAGGTGGAGACTCTATATAAAACAGTGACCCAAAAATATAGTTTAGTTGGGGAGATACCCATTTACCAAATTATCACACTAATGAATATTTAATGTTAGAGCTGAAGAAGAGGACTTGAATTTATGAAAGCATAAGGCATGACCTAGACATGAGACATCAGGGCAGGCTCCCCTGAGGAGGTGGTACTGGAGCTTCCAGTCTGAGAGCAGAGGCCAGGTCAGGAAAAGGCTGGTGGCATACTCAGAGAGCAATGAGCCAGACATGACGGGAGCTGAGAAAGCAAGGAAAAGAGAAGGGCAAGACAAGGAAGGGGAGTCAACAAGGCCAGATCATTCTGGGCCTCAAAGGCCATGCTAAGGGATTGGGAAGCCTTGAGAAGGGTGTTAAGCAAGGGAATGGTCCCTTTTGTCACAGGTCTGTGTAATGCCATCTTCTCCGTCTCACCACCGTGATGCAGGCTCCAGAGCCCCACCTTCATTCCAGGGAGTTTTTATTTTTGAGGTCATCAACAGGTGGCAAAGTCTCCATCTGAAGTGTGTCCCTCCTGCTGGTGGTTAACAGGCGACTCTGACTACAGTGGGAAGGAGGCCCTCGGTGGATGCCAGTAAGAGGACAACTGGCGTAGCCCTTCCTTGGGTTGAGGCAACTTTGGTCCATGTTCAGGTGGAGACTGGAGGGCCTCTTGCTCCTTATTCCTGGGTCTGAAAGTCTAGTACCTCATAAAAAGACTGGCTGACTAAATGGACAAAGGTCGGGTTGTAGAAGGAAATAATGTTATTTGTCACAATAAGATTTTCCATTGGTAAAGGTCATTCTGGTCCCATCAATGAGAATGGTGGGATGAAGCTAGATCAGTTGGTGGTTATTGCATAGCCCAGGGAAAAAGACATGGTGGCTTGGACTGTGGTAGTTGTGCTGGACAAGAAAAGAACATGCCAGATTCCACATAATTGGGAGGTAAAATACTGAGATTGAGCAATATTTTGTGTAAGGAGACTAGGGAAAGAGATGCCAAGGAGATGCTAACAATTCTCTTTCACATCTGCATGGAGTGGTGGTGCCTTCACTAAAAACAGGAAACTTTAGATGAGAATCAAGGTTGGGAAGAAAGATAATGAGTTTCTCATTCTGAACTCACTGAGTTTGAGATGTCCTTGAATCATTTAAGAAAATGTGCAAATGAGCCAGAGATACTGGTCCTGGGCTCAGCAGAGAGTTGTCTACTGTAGGTAAAAATAAGGCAGTTACTGACATGTAGATGGTAAGAGGGACCATAAGGAGATTTCCCAAGGAAAACTGAGAAGGAATAGGACCAAACCTTGGTGGCTCTAGCGTTTAATGGTTGGGTAGAAGAGACAGAGCTTGCAAAGAGACTGAAAATAAGATGCTCAAGTGGAAGAAAGAGAACCAAGAAGATGTGCCACACAGAATCCAAGGGAAGAGATAGTTTCAATGAGGATGCAATGGTCTCCAATGTCCAATGCTGCTAAGGGTCAAAGGAGTGAGGATTTAAGACCAGCTATTGGATTTAGGGACACAGAGGTCATTGATGACCTAGTAATGCTATTGAGAGAATGATGTGGGCAGATGCCAGAATGTTGCAAACTGCATGTGAATGGGAGGTGAGGAAATAGGACAGAAGCATATGGACCATTCTTTACCAAAGTAGAGGCCACTCCTTCCAGCAGTTTGGCTGTGGCAGTAAGACAGATGATAGGGTAGCAACTGGAGGAGATGTGTATGTTTATTGGCTTGCTTGCTTGTTTGACTTAGGATGGGAATTTTGATTGTGTTCCCAAGTCAGTGGAAAGGCCCCTGTGTGCAAAGTCCAGTTATGTACAGATAAGAATGAAAAGGTATAATATATACTGTTAGATTCCTGAAAAGGGAGAAGGGGTAGGATCCAAAGCTCGGTGGTGGTGGTGGGGAGAATTCACCTCAGTGAGGAGGAGCTTCCTCTTTGCAACAGTAGAGGAAGGAAGAGAGAGAGGATTGGAGCAGGAGTAGATGGTTTGGGGCTTGGCAAGAAGCTTAGTTCCTGTGTAATGTCTTCTACATTCTCTGTAAAGTAAGAGGAGTTGCCATCTGCTGGGTGGGGTAAGCCAAATATTTGACAGGGGTAGTTATGTTTTGAAACAAATCTCTAAGAGTGCTGAAAGCAAGTTCATATAAGAAATTTAGTAGAAGAACCAAGCAGATATGAAAGACCCTTTGGGATTGGTGGGCATGGGTTTAGAGCAATCCAAGAACAGGTGGATTGAATTGACCTCCATCTGTTTACCCAGGGGATAGAAGCATGCATCCATTCCTGACCACTGGAAGCCATATTAGTCTAAATAAGATGGCAGTTCTGCAAATGATTATGCACAGCTAGTTCTGTCTCCCTAACTGATATGCACACTCTTTGAGAACATCTACTCTGTCATTTTCCCTGTCCCTCTTTTACTATCCCTCTTCTATTATCTCCCATCTCAATTCCAGGAAGAGAACATGTCAATGATATTCAAGCAAAAAATGAATAAAACTTGTAAAAGAATTGTGAAATCTTTGAAGTGTGCAAGACAAAACTGAGTATTTAAATTATTACTGTATCACTAGGGAAGTTTAAAATGGATATTGACATTATCAATGTGCTCTTTGAGGATTTTTTTCAAATTGCATTCATATACATTTTCTCATTTGCTCGTAAAATCACTAATGGGAGGGGTATGATTAGCTCCAGGTTCAGCCCAGGAAACAGAGTGGCCAGTTGAAGGTCACAAAGTATCATAACTAAAGATGGAATCCAGGTATCAGGACACCACAAAGGGAGTCCATTGCATCACTGCCCAAAGATGCCACAACATGAAGGTGTCCAATGTGGATTAATTATCTTCAGGGCTGATGAAGTGGGATGAATCTCCAGGCTCATGTTTTAGATTCAGAGCATAGTTTTCAAATTTTCAGGACTCCTCTCACGACATGCACAGCTGGCCACATCTCCAAGACCAACAGGCACCAAGGGCCACGGGCTATAGAGACCCACCTTCACCTGCTTCCTCACTTCCTGCTAGGAGAAAAACTGCTTCAGCTTGCATTTGTCTAAAGTTTGTTTTCTTCATATAATGCTTTTGGGATAACTGTGATGGAAAAAAGCCCTGCCTGGACATTTTGCTGGATGTGTTGAGGCTAAAACCATCTGGCCAATGCCTGGCCCCAAACTATGAATCTAAAACTAATCTCAGAGAGCCTGAGGCTGGTCACAATAATGCAGTAAATGCATCTTTTTTCTGGAATTTTGAGCTAAACACATCGTCCATACTTCCCCATGCACTTGCCATGTGTGTTAATGTTTTGGCAACATTAGCAAAGAAAGAAGTATCCAAATAACATTCAGGAGGGTAAAAGGTCTCTGGCAGTTCCATAGATAAAAAACAAAAACCAAAAAAAAGTAAAATCACCATTACATGATGAGGAACAGAATGCAAAGGACCTGACACGGATGTTTATCAGAGCTGAGTTAGGGAAAAAGTAGCCCCTTGGAAATTGGGATATTTGCTATTGGATGGGGCAAACAAGTCTTGTTTGTCTTCAAAGGAACTCTTCTGTATCAGCGTGAAACCAAGAATCCATATCGTGCTTTGGAAGATGTCCTTGAGTTTCAGGGAGAAATTGGTTGCCTGCATTCTAAGCTGGGATATGGCTGAGTCTATTTCATTTCTTAAATGTCTAGGAAATATCAAGAGGATCTATTAAGCTAAAGGACCCATGTTAATGCAACATTAGAGAACTTGATTAGAGCCTAGCACTCAGGAAAATCATTTTCAGCTTCGCACATGCTACATTGCACATGTAATATGTTGTGTTTGATGTTATTTGTCATTTATTAAATGTGTATGCTAATATGAAGTGTTCCATTTCCTGACTGGAATGTTAAAAAGAAAGTTCAATCTTACTTGACACTCGTGCCCACGAAACCTGATGTCTCAAGCCTTCCATGATCCAAGCCTGAGGATCAAAGTCACATTCCTTAAAATCCTATTTATTTCATGTCTACTGTCATTGAGGTATTGGGCTATAAAATATGTCAGGGAGACCATAACTTAATAAGAGACAGCCTCTGGCCTCCAGAGGCTTACAATTTTCTGGGGAGAAAGAGACTCACAGAATGAATTAAATATAATATGTCAAATGCAATAATAAGGGCATAACAAATGCATCAAGAGAAAAGAGAGTCCTGCTGTTGGGGTTTGGAGAAGCTTCATGGGTGGGCAACATTTGATCTGGGAATATAGAGCAATGATTCTGATTTACTAAAAGGAAAAATTGGGGGAACAATCCTCAATATTTTTAAAAAAGTAACAGATTGCCAGAGTGAGTTTCTTTGGTCTTGGTGTCACCTGAAGACAACGCAATGGGTATCAGAAAGAATACCAGGGTGAGTGGGAAAGCAAAGAATTTGCAATAAAGTAAAATGTGTTTCACAACCCCTGAATCTCATCATCCATTTGGAGAATAATATTAAAGAGTTTAGGAGAAGAAAGCAGAGGTTCCTATTTTCTTTGGAAATAGTTGTTTTCCTGAGTCTCATTACACCGGGCCCCTGTCCTACCTTCTAGGAATAAACAGCCAAGCCAGGAGCCTGCTGTCATTTTCATGCAGAGGTAAGGGGAAAATTATCCCCACTGAACAGAGTGTAAAGGAATGGTAGTTAACAAATAAGGTAGCCTTTCAATCATGTCACAAGTCATGCTTGTTTAACATACCAGCTATATAAAACAATAAAAAAAGTTTTATTGACATTTAAAATTATGGCATAGCATTTCATGCTATGGCTTAACTATTTCCTTACAGTGTTAATCTAGGCTTTTTGTTTTTGCTGCTTGCAAACAGTGTTTTGATTAATATGTTTGTTTATGTCATCTTAGACTGGTTTGTTAACATTTCTCTATGATAGATTCAGAAAATTACGGCAATGGGCAAAGTTTTCTTTTCTTCCAAGTTGATTAAGTCTTTTTATACTATTTGCACATATCCTTTATTGTTTTTTTTTCTATTGAATTGCTTGGATTTTCTTAATGTGTGAAAAAAATCTTATATTTTGGAGAATTATCTTGTGATATATATGGTGCAAATCTTCTCTCCCTATGTCACCTTTAACTTGTGATATTTCCTGATTATATGCATTTTTCTAAATTTGGTATTCTCAAAATTTATTCATCTTTTCTGTTTTTATGATTATTAAAATTAATCCTGTAATACTTTTTGACAGCCTGACAGTTTTCTCTCTCTCTCTTTCTCCCTCTTTCTCTCTCTGTCTCTCTGTCAGTCTTCAATATATTTTAATTTCATTTTGTGAATTTTCAAAGTTAGGTATCTAAAATGTAGAACAAGTTCTCCTAATTTCTTTAACACATCTTCCCTTTCCACTAATTTCAAATATCAGTGTATCAACTGTTAGTTTCTATATATATGGGTCTATTTCTGGAATTTTTAGTCTATTCCGCCATATATTTGGATATTCTTATGGAACACCTTACTTCGCTAATGAACTAGAGTTTCATAAATCTGATATCAGATGAGAAATGTCCATTCTTTTCATCATATTTTTCAAAATTGTTGTGGTTGTCAATGAGCATTTGTCCATTTTCTGTGAAAATTTCATTGGGATTTGTATTGGGTTGTTTTAAAATTTTAGGTAATTTTGGGGCTAGCCAACATCTTTAAAATAAATCTTTCCATCCATGAACATGAAATCTTTATTTATTCAGCTCTTAGTTTTTCCAGCAGAATTTGGCTTATTTATTCCAAGATGTAATATTTATATATATATAATTATTTTGTACAAGGTGCATTGAACTTGGTTACTGCTGGTGTATAGGAAAGCTTTTGACTTTTGCATATTAATCTTGTATCCAGCCACTATTCTGAAATTTTATATCAATATTAATAGATTATTAATTGGTTATTGTGATTGTTTGTAGATTCTTTTGGATTTTTAAAAGTAGGTAATCATACCATCTTTAAGTAAAGACATTTTGTTTCTTTCAACTTAATTTTCTCTTATTTTTCCTTTTCTGATTAGCTAAGACATCCAGTTAAGTGTTGAAAATAGCAAGCATTTTTATGCTTGTCCTAACCTTAATGGGAATACTTACGTTCAACCAATACTTTGAATATTCGCTGTACTTATTTATATTTCCTTCTATCTTTAGTTTACTATTTTTTCATATGATTCTGGATTTTTAAATGCTTTTAGACAGTTATTAAATAAATGGTTTTACTACTTAACTCTTTTTTTAAAAACAATTTATTGAGGTATATCATTCATACATGAACATACATAAACTATAAGTGTTCAGTAAACATTGTGAACTTACAAAACAAACTTGCATAACATCCTGCAGGGCTCCCACATATCACCCCACCAAAAATACTTTGCATTGCTGTGAAACATTTGCTAACAAAATATGAAAGAGCAATGTCAAAGTATTACTACTAATCATAGTCCATATCTTACTCCCCTATACATTTTTTAAGGACTTATTTATTAATTTACTTTTATCCATTTTTACCCCTCCCCCCGTTTTTGCTGTTTCTGTGTCCATTCGCTGGACAACTCTCTGTGTCAATTTCCTGCCCTCTCTTCTCATCTTTCTCCTCCTGTCTTCACCGGGATTTGATCCTCAGAACCACCGATGGAGGAGAGAGGCACCCTACTACCTGTGCCACCTTAGTTCCTGGATTTTCAATGCGTCTCGTCTTGGCTTTCCCTTGTGTCACTCTCCTGTTATGTCATCATCTTGCTGCGTGGCTCGCGGGGACTGACGGCACACTCATGCACAGGGCCTGGGGGGCTCACCCACTCGCGGGGCCTGGCGGCGCACCTGTGCATGGGACCTGGTCGGCCCATGCTCCTTCTATATTTTTCTTTATTAAAAAAATTTTTTACCAGGAGGTCCGGGGGATCGAACCCAGGTCCCTCCATATGGGAGACAGATGCCCAACCATTTGAGCCACATCTGCCCTCCTGGTATATCTCTTAAGGTTGACCAAAGATACCCAGAGTTACAGTTTTTTCCCATACAGGATGGTCATATAATAAATCTGGCTTAGTTTATCACCAGCATTCTAAAAACCAGACCTAGGGAGAAAAACTAGGTCTGGGGACACACGCATGGTTTCTAACATAGTGAATGTTTAGCTTACCCTGATTATCACAAAATCAGGACAGTGAGAATATTCGCATACTGCTTATCTCTTAAAGTAGTAAATTACATTAATAGATTTTATTATGTGGAATCTCCCATATTTACATTACCAGCCCTGAATTTTCCCCTGAACTCCAGACTTTAATAGCCAACTAACTCTTGACAGATCCACCTGAAAGTACAATAAGCTTCTTTAACTTTAAATATGGCTGAAACCCAACTTTTAAGCTTCTTACCCAAACCTCTTTTTTCCTTAGTAATTCCAGTCTCCATAAATGGCAACTTCATCCACCCAGTTGTTCAAGACAAACACAAAAAACTTTGCCCCTTTCTTTCTCTAATATACTGCATCCAATCCATTAGTAAACCTTGTACCTTCTATTCCAAAATTTTCCTGGAACTGCAACCATCCCCTGCTATCTCTTTAGTCTAAACCCCAGCATTTCTCACATGAGTAACTGCAGTAACTTCCAATCTCACTCCTTCATTCTATTCCCAAACCAGCAGCCACAGTGGTCCTCATAGTGTCTCCTGCTCAAAATGTTCACTCACTTCCCATCACAGTTAACACAATTTCCAAAATTCTTTCCATGGCCTAAAACGTGCACCACAATCTGGACCACAACACCTGCCAACCTCTCTTCCTGCCACCACTTTCCTCTTGCTCATTGAACTTCTACTACATTAGCCACGTTTCAATTCCTTCAAGCGCATTCCCAGCTCAGGGCCTGTGCACTTGCTGTTGCTCTATGTGGAAAGCATTTCCTTCACTTCCTTCAGGTGTCTGCTGAAATATCACCCTATCAGAAAAGTCGTCTTTGACCACTCAGTCTGAACTGGCCCATGTTCTTCATTTTCTTTTCCTTTCTCATGCTTCGATTTTCATCATCACATGACATTATAGTATATGCTTTATCCATATTTTTTCATTTCCTTTCTCTCAAGTAATAATGAAGATTCCATAACAACATGACCTCTGTTTTATTCACTGCTCTATTCCCACTGACTAGAGCAATCAAAATGTACCTGGACTTTGCCAAATGTCTCTAGGGAAGACATTTAACAACCATTGCATTAAATGCTTATATTAGAAAAGAAAAACAGTCACAAACCCTTAATTTAAGCTTCAACCTTAAAAAAAGCTAGGAAAGAAAAGCAAATTAAGCCCAAAACAAGCAAAAGAAAATAATAATAAAGATCTGAATGACAATGAAAAGAAAGAACAACAGCAAAACAGTAGGGAAAAGGAATGAAATAAAAATTGATTCTTAAAAGAACAATAAAACTGATAAACTTCTAGCAACACTGACCAAGAAAAAAGAAAGAAGACATAAATGACTAATATTGGGAAGGGACATCACTACAGACATGAAAATGAAACTGAGGGTCTATATTATTATTATTATTATTATTGGAAAAATAGGCTTCAGAATAAATAATATTACCAGGGTTAAAGAGGGATAAGAAGATATAACAATCCCAAACATGTATGTACATGATAACCAAGTTTCAAAACACAAAAACAAACACTGATAAAACTGAAAGGAGAAACAAACAGCTTCAAAATTATAGTTAGGGATTTTAACACTCTGGTCTTAGTACTTAATAGAACAAGTAGACAGAAAATAAGTAAAAACATAAAAGATTTGATTGACATTTATAGATATTCTATCCAGTATCAGAATACACATATTTTTCAAGCACTCAGAGAGTGATCACTAAGATAGACAACATGTTGGACCATAAAAGAATTGTTAATAAGTTTAAAAGGACTGGAATCAAATAGAGTAGATTCTCTGATCAAAATAGAGTTAAATTAGAGATTTAAAAAACAGACAAATATCTGGGAAATCTCCAAATATGTAGAAAATAGAAAAGCACCCTTCTAAATAACCCATTGGTCAAGTTACAAGTTACAAGAAAGATTAGAAAGTATTTCTAACTGAACGAAAATAAAATCACAACATATAAAAATATGTGAGTTACAGCTAAAGTAGTGCTTTGAAGGAAATTTATAGCAGTAGGTGCCTGCATAAGAAAAAAAGAAAGTTCCAAATTGAATGCTCTAAACTCTCACCTTAAGAATTAGGAAAAGAAAAGCAAATTAAAGTCAAAATAAGGAGATGAAAAGAATAAATAAAGATAGGAGCTGAAAGAACTCAATGAATAATAAACAACAAAGAAAAAAATAATGAAATCCAAAGCTTATGTTTGGAAAAAAATCAATAAATTTCGTAAAGCTCAAGCTACGCTGATCATGAAAATAAAAGAAAAGGTAGAGATTAACAACAGTTAATATTCCTAACAACAGTAGGAATATAAGACAGAACATCACAACATAACCTACAGACATTGAAAAGATAATAAGGGAATAATACCTACAACTTTATGAAAGATATAAGGTAGAAATAGAAAAGTACCTAATAAAAAATATTGAATGCATAATTAAAACCTTCCACAAAGAAAACTCCAGGCCCAAGAGCTTCTCTGGTGAATTCTCTCAAACACTTAAGAAAGAGTACCAATCCTACACAAATTTTTACAGAAATTAGAAGAGAAAGAAACACTAGCCAACTTATTTTTTGAGGCCAATATTACTCTGATACCTAAACCAAACAAAAATATTACAAGAAAAGGAAACTAGAGACCATCATTCTTTGTGAATGCAGGTTTAAAGTCCTTAGCAAAATATTAGCAAATCGAATCGAGCAGCGTGTAAAAATTATAAAACACCATGATCAAACGGGGTTTATCCTGCTGTAGGGGAGAATTTGCAGAAAGGCCCTTTTCTCCCCATGATGGGTCTCTCTACTGCACAACCTCCCTTCTCTCTGAACCTCATACCTGCCTGGCCAGGCTGCTTTCCTGGCCTCCCATTCACTGAGAGTGGCTGGATCTCAGCTCCTCCCAGGACACGCCCAAATCCCCAGTTCAACTTTTGCTCTGTCTTTCACACAGCAGTAAAGTTAGATTAATACTTCCTAACCTCTAAATGGTCCTTAAAGGTTCAAGGCCAGCCTTGTTCAAAAAGCAATAGCTTATATTCTACAGTGTATTTAATCAGGGCTGTCCTTTTCTCCATTCCTGCACCAATACATCTGCCTCCATCCTCTTTTACATTTTTTTCTCCTCATTATAAAAAGAAATGCAGAAAATTCAGAAAATTTGCAAGATTAAAGAGATCAAAGAAAAAAAAAAAACACCTCATGGTCCTACCAACCAGAGTAACCACTGATTATATTTTGTATGTAGTACTATTGACAAAAATAAATTTTAATTCTTATGCAATCAAATTTACATTATTTTCTGGCTTTTGTATTATGCTTCTACGGCCCTTGATACTCCCATAAGATAAAGTGCTCATTTGTTTCTGCTGATAGTTAAACAATAACCCAAGATGAATTTAACTACTTCATAAATAACCCTACCTTTATCATATAATACACAATTTTATATTTTTTATCTAATTCTGATCCTTACTATTCTCTTCACTGACCTATTTTTGTGCCATTCACTTTTAAATACTGTGACTTATAATATGTTCTAATATCTGGTGGCATAAGATTAATTCTTCTTTTTCAACATTTTTTTGGCTCATTTCACATGTTTATTCTTCCAGATGAAAAAAAATATGAATTTTTTTTCAATTTTCAGAAAGTACTTTGGAAGGCTGATTGAGATTGCATTACATTTATAGATTGACTTGGGGAAGAGATAGAGTTTTCCAATCATATATTGCCATTTATTAAAGTATTCATTTATTTTTCCCAATAATGTTTTACATTTTTATTTCCTTATAGAAACTCCACATTTTAAAAGACTATTCCTATTCAATATTTCTATTTAATAATTGTGTTTGTTTGAAATACCTTGAAAGCCAACTGAAATTGTTCAGAAAGACCCATCATTGGCTGTACCACAATATACTCTCATTACCAGGCAGTGCAGGAGAACAACTATTCTCGGCGGCGCTCCAGAACACAGGGTCCTTTCTCAATCTCCTGGGATCCACAGTCTCTCTTACATGTTGTCTTTTTGGTCCTTAGCATTGCAAAGTTGACTTCTCTTATATTAGCTGCTTATGCTTTAGTGGTTACACCAAGAGCAGAAAGTGCATAAAACTACAGCTATTTGTGGGGTAATTTCCAAGCTGCTGACACAGTAGCACATATTACACATATGGGTTTTCTGCACATCAATCTTAAATGCTATGGATGACTGATTATCTGTCTTTTATAGAAATAAAACTGAGGTTTAAGGAGGTTATGTTGTTTTCCCAAAGTCACACAAGTGGTAGAAGAGTCTGACCCAAGAAGCCATTCACTTAAACACTTGTCTCCTTCAACATAAAGAATGCAGAGTCTCAGGTGGATTTTTCCCATACCATCCTTCTACAGCCCTGTTGGGGAGCTAGACCTGCTACCGTGCCCTCCCTTATCTCTTCAATACCTCATTCTCTATCTCTCCACAGGCTCTAAGACCCTCCCTAAACTTGTAAAGGAAAAGCCTATGTGACTACAGACCAAGAGAATACAGATGGTAACATCTCTCTGGAGTCACCTTACTAATAATTCTTCAATGATGACTCCTTCTGACATCTGTTCTTACATTGTACCTGTTAAGACTCAAACCCAGGACTCTCTACGTGTAAGCATTTAGCTACACTTCCTTTCAAAGATGAAACTTTTCTCTCTCCCAATATTTATGCCTTTATTTATTTTTCTTGCCTAATTGCACTAGCTATATCTCCACATAGTATCAAATAATAATACTGATAGATATTCTTTGTTACTCTTGACCCTAACAGATATAATTTCAATGTTTTACAATTATATATGAGACTGATGAATGGAACAAAACATGCTTTTATACATTTCAACAGTATTCCTGAATTTAATTTAATTATTTAAACAGAAACAGTTTTTAAATGTTATCAAATGCCTTTTCAGCAATTGAGGAAATAAATCTTTCCTTTCCCTCTATCCTATTGATGTTATTAAATTTATTTATATACTTCCTAATATTGAATCCCTTTGTTTTCTAAAAATAAAAATGTGTCCTTAGCTGTGGAGCATTTTTATTATAATACTGGTATTTTAACACTTAAGAATTTAAATCTGTATTCCTGTGTGAGGTAACCTCCGGTTTTCTTTTTTACTTTTGTGATTTATAGACTGGTTTTAATACCAAAATCATGGTATCTTAAACAAATTATGAAGCACTTAACATGGAGCTATTCTGCTTATTATATGTTTAAAAGAATTTGTCCATGTTTGAATCTTGCAAATTTGTAGAGAAAAGTCTTCTATGGCTTTTTCATTGTTGCTGTTTATCTTTTATTTTTTCACAGTGAGTATATTTAGGACTATGAATTCTGCCTAAGTGTTGCTTAGGTTACAACTCATGAGTCTGAATTTGTAATGTTCTCATTATATTAATTTTTAAAATATTCAGAATATTGGGTCTTTTGACATCAGACATTTCCCCTCCAAATTATATGGCATATATAGAGTTTTGCTAGGATATACTCTATTTAATTTCCATATGAATATCCATTTTCTTAGCAAGAAATGTCTACAACCAGACATTACTATTTCTAGAAGAAATTCCTCAAAATTTGTGACATACACCTTTAAACTCTGCTGCTGTCTGATCATTTTGCTGATGTACTGGTAGAGAAAGTCAGAAGCCTATATCCAAATCACCATGGATTTCAAGACTGCTCCTTAAAGGCAGCTTTTAACTGTGCCCAATGTGTTGATTTGACATCCCAACTAGACTACTCATTGTTCAGATCTCAATTCCTTGGTGAGACCCTCCTTGGTACCCACTTTAAGGTTTAGTTTCTCCCAGTATACCTTCCCTTGCATCCCGAAAATCTTTATTTCATTACACTCATGATCATTTGGTAATATGCCTTCCCTCTAGAGTGTAAGCTCCATGAGATCCAGTACTGCATCTGTATTGTTTGCTATCACATCTCCAGGGCATTGCCTGACACTTGGTCCTTAGTGGCCTCTCAGCAAATATATGTTATCTGATTCTTTTAGGGCAGAGATCTTTCCATCTCCTGTATCATCTCCCTTCATAGAGTTTTGGATGAAGAGTGGGTCTCTATAAAAACCATATTTCAGATCAGGACATGGGATTGATTAGTTTTCCATTTTTCAGTAACACCAATCTGTTCCAGCGGTCTTTGGAAACTGGATTTTCATGTTCTCTTCTTTAGAACACAAGACTCAGTGTTGGAACTTAGCCTTAAATGCTATCCGAACTCAGCCTCTGACAATACTATGTTGGTGCTAATTCAGGCATATAAATATCTAATTCGTTTTTAAATAATTCCAGGGAAACTGATTTCCCTTTTTTCCTTGAGTTCTCCTTAATTTTCACAAAGCTATTTAAGATGAGAATTCTTCCTCAGAGCTAAGCTTATTCCTAGTTGGTTGCAATGTCAGGATGTTGCTCTTTGTTTTCTCCCTAGATATCTGTAGTTATTCATTCTATAATTACCTCTTGGCCTGCTACAATTACTGCTTTCTGATAGTGAGACAGACAGAAAGACAGACATTATATGCACCTTTAAGCTCAAGGAAATCCTTTTTTCTCTCACAAGGTTTGGAGAAGATTCAGCAAACAGAATTCTTTGCAAAGGCCAGGGGATCAAAGACAGACACTGAATCACAAAAATGTCTCTTGAAGCCATAACATCTCCTTTCCTCCTCCCCACCCCTGAAGGCCAAGTTGACAATTCCTTACATGGCAGGGAGACTTTCCTGCAGGCTTTCTTACCTCCAATTCTCTTGAAATAAGAGTTATTTCTCTTATTTATAAGGACAGTGTTCTAAGGTTGAGATACTGCCCAACTATGCATTAGGACATTTTATAAGGTGATGCTTTCCCAGTCTCTGGAGATCTGGGGAACACCTGAATCTGGTTCTGTCCTAGAAGGTCCTGCATTGGTTATTAAAGAAGATGTTTCCTTCTGACCCAATTATTCTGGAAGGACTGAGTCCAGGGTGGCCCAGATGTTAAGAAAATATCTATTTCTCTATTACTCACAAAAACAGAGGATTTGGAGAGAATCTTTTAGAATATGTGGTAACCATAAATCAGTTGCCTTCCTAGCACCCATTTCCTCCTTGTCCTTTCTCAATAGCCCATAATTGCTGTTGGGATCCTTGTGATTCTGATGACATCTATTTCATGCCCACCTCCAGGAATGGAACACATGACCCTGTCTGCGACGTTCAGAATACGCCATTGCCCTAAATACAGCAATTGTTTTAATGACTGGAACTGATCTTAGTTCATCCAATTAGAGGATGGGAGAAGAAAGCAGCCCTGAACCATTGGCATTCAAGTTATCTGGTCATTACGACAGTAGCCCAAATTAAGATAAAGCTACATCTCTAGAAGACAGAGGCAAGACCTTAGCAATGTGCCTCTGAATCGACCCTGTGTTGACTTCTACCCCATCTTTGGACAGTTGTTTACCAAAAAATTAATTAACCAATAAATCCCCTTCATTGTTCAAGCCAGGTTGAGTTGGGTTTCCTCAACTGCAACTTCATGTGTTCAAAATGATGAACATTTCTCTGATTCCATGGGTCATTACATGAAAGTCATTACATGATTTTCCTGGACCTTTATTCAAGGGTTTGACCAGGGACCTCCTCTCTCCTTCTGAGAAATGCAGGCATTCAGACTTAGTGTATGAGTTCTCCTTGGCAGCAGGAACCATGACTTGCACCAGCAGATTCCTCCTGTGGGTGGGCAGGGTTCTTGGAAATGGCAGACCCAGCATCCTGGGAACCCAAATTGTGTCTCCGTCCACCACCTCATCTGGCCGCCACCAACCCACTGGGCTGGGTCAGACAAACCTCTTTTTTTTTCTTTTTTTTAAATGTATTTTTTATTTTTAAAATATACTTAGATTACATAAATTGTTACACAAAAAAGTATAAGGGATTCTCATATGCCCCACTCCCCAGACCTCCCACTTTTCCCCACATTAACAGCTTCTTTCATTAGTGTGGTACATTCATTGCAATTGATGAACACATTTTGGAGCATTGCCACTAAGCATGGACTATAGTTTACGTTGTAGTTTACACTCTCTCCCACTCAATTCTGTAGGCTATGGCAGGATATGTAATGGCCTGTATCTGTCACCACAATGCCATTCAGGTCAATTCCAAGTCCTGAAAATGCCTCCATATTACATCTCTTTTTCCCTCTTCCTGACTTCAGCACCTCCAGTGGCCACTGTCTCCACATCAATGATATAATTTCTTCCATTGCTAGAATCACAAGTCTATGGTAGAATAACAGTAAGTTCACTCTAGTTCATACTTTATTCCCCAATCCTGAGGATTCTGGGATAGTGATACCCACTCCACTTCCAATTGAGAGGAGCCTTTGATCTCATATGGCTGAAGGATGGGACTCTCTTGCCTGCAGTTGTAGACTCTCTCAGTTCCTTGGTGTGGTGGTTGTCCATCTTCACCTCCCCATCAGCTGCCCTGTGTGAGTCCAATGAATTGGAGAGTAGGTGCTGCAACTCTGCTGAGGCTCAGGGCCCAGCTGGCATATGGACAGCCCAGAGATTCAAGTCTCCTGGATGTGCACCTACCTACTCCAGCACCAACTATAGGTCCGAACAAAAAGGACAAAAGAGGAATGTGTAGAGGAATCACATCTGAGTCCAACTCTGTCACACTTGGGAGCACAATCTCCAAAGTAGGGCCCAAACTCTGGAGCTATTTGCCACAACCACAGGACCTGGGTGTCTCTGGAGCCTGCAGGAGCCCCACTGTTTGGGGTAATGTCCACTCTGGCCATCAGACAAACCTCTTGTTGTGGAGATTAGAGACAGATGCTCTGGCACAATTCAGAGACCCCATGAAAGGAAAACAGACAAGTTTTCTCTTAAGTGACAGCCATGGTTTTTGGTAGGCAGGTAATTGCAGGTTTACCCTTCCACTGTATAAGTTATCTGAAAGTAAAACAATGGTGAGCAGCAATGTTCTTGCCTTAAGGACAAAAGGGAGAAGGAAACAGAAGGATTCAATCTCTTTTAATTTATTTTAATAAAGCATGGTTTTTCCAAAAGGCTAAAGGGCCTCATTTGCCACAATGTGGTTGAGATCTGACAACAGCTTCCCCAAACTTCTTCTTTCCCCATAATTCAATCAAAGCTGCAGATGGAAGTACTCATCTAGATCTTCATTTTCTTGGCCTCTTCTGAATCTTTCCTCCCTCACTGTCTCAACCAAAGAGGAAATCTCACTTCCCCTAGCAAGCAAGCTGCTTCTTTCCTCCATTCTTCTGAGCTCACCTGTGAGGCTCACCTTCTCTCTTCTTGTACAACTTCTTCCCTGCAACCTCTCCTGAGCTGTTTAGAAAGCACAGGGCCTTTATTTCTGATGCACTCACTTGGCACTCCAGCTGAGAAGCCTCCCCAAGAGGGCTATGTCTGGCCTTCTCTCCTTCTGAGACACAACAGGCCCATCACAGAACCATGTGTCCCACATGAAGATCAGGCACAAGGGGGTGAACAGCCTTATTGGACCATTTCTGAGAATAAACACTCTTAGAATGACTGTAGAAAAAGAAAACCAAACATTCTTGAACAGAATACCAGCCAGTAATAAAACTCTGTTTCTGAGCTCTGAAACCCGAGGCACTAATTCCCAGAACAGCCCCATACTCTCCATTGGTCCCAGCCATCACTCCAGGCATCTGGAACTTTCTTCAGGATGTTTAATCTCTTCATCTTTCACCACAAGTTGCCTACAAATCTAAGAACCCAGAAAAACAAATACCATCTTATTGACTTTTCCCTAAGAGTAGAAATAGCAAGAATTAAGAGAAGCAGTACACCTCGGGGAAAGGATTTTGGCTCCTTTATAGCAAATGAATGGGCTAATTTTTCTACCTGGGGCTGTGGAGAATGAGTTCCCAATTAAACCAATCTCTGTTGTCGCATAGAGGCAAAGTCTTTTGCCTTCTTTCCCTCATCAACAGAGAACAAAAGCAGCCCTGTCCCTCCTTTCTTCCTGAAGGAGCTTTAACTCTGCATTCTTTCTCCTTTCAGACAATTGCAGTGAGAGATAGAGCTACAAGATTGCACAACCCTCCAACACTTTGACTTCAAGCTCTCCCCCAAGACATACCTGGTATTTGGGATGTGAAGGTAAGTTCTGGGGGGGGTCCTCCTATCTTCAGACTCCCCATTCTGACTCCAGCAGCAGATCCTGGAGTCTTTCTCCATTAGCTACTGATCCTCCTGCTTGCTCTCTGTGTGTACCTGCTCCTTGTTTGGGGCCGAGAATGCCAACCACTGGTTGTGTTTATGAGAACCTCTTTTCCTTCCAATGCCTTCCTCCTCAGAATGCTGGACCATGTTGTGGTACCTTGCAGAGGGGCAAAGACTTGATTGGATTTGAAGAAAGGAGCTGCCCACCTCCACAAGCTCATCCAGAGCCTTCCTTCCTAACCCGCCATGCCTTCTCAACTCTCAGAATCCCGACTCTCCCATTATCCCTTGAGATTATAGGTATGACTTTCTCTAGATGTGCCTGGAACCAGAGGCCCTCCTGGCTACACTGCCATTCCTGTGCCTCTTCACTCATGTGCCTTGTGTCCCTCAGTTAGCTATGGATGAAACTTCTACTTCTGAGGATCTCAGATACCCTGGTTGTATCTCACCATCTTCCCTATGGGCAGGAAGTAACACCTTGAACCACCCAAAGTGGACCCATTTTGAAGAATCAAAGGAATGGTCCAAGTACGTCCCACCCCACAACCTGGTTTAGGAGAAACATCGTGTCATAAAGGGGTCAAGCTGTGGCATGATGCCAGGAAGACCTCTCATGCTACCAAAGACCCATAATGGGTCATATGTGAAAGCAACAGGGCATTCCAGAGGAATGGCCGAGTGGCTGGAGTCTTCAGACTCCCTAAATGAATCCATCCCAAGCACTTCTTCCTTTATGCTTAACCACACTTGCACTTCAGAGGAAATTAAGTCCACATGCACCAATTTCTTTAAACCCCAGGCAGCTACATGTTGTCTTCTGGGCCTGTTTAATTGCCCGTGAAACCTCAGAGTCATCTGTAACATGGAGGGCATCCAGAAAAGCTCCATCACCATCACTGCTGCGGACCACACCCTGGCCCAACCAGCCATCTCATTAGGCATATGGGTGGGCAGGCTGACCTGGCTGGCCCAGGACATGCTGTGAGCACTGCCAGCTCACATGCGTGTCCTGCTGGCAACTGGTCCAGAGTAGGAAGGACCATCACAGGCTGCTCTTACTGCTTCCAGACCTTGTTTGTGAAGGCAATGCTGCTGTACATGCTGGGACTAGGAGACAGAAGACCTGGTGTCACATCCAGCTGTGGGATCTTAGGCAAGCTGCCCAACCTCCTTAATATCAGCTGATTCCTTCCTCAAGTAAGGTGAATGATTTCTGCCTCATCTACTTCAGCAGAATGCTGAGATGAGGAGGGTGAAAAGAATGTATGAATGTAAAACATGCAGCACATGGAAAGCTGAGTAGAAGGCATACTTCCATCGATGCCAGTGAGAGTAGAAGCCCAGCTGGTGCCCTACTTGCCTTCCCCGCTAAGACCTGCTGGCTGGGAGTGTAGCACCTATCCACTGCTTTATAGTCTACATGCCACTTTCACCTGGATTATCTCAATTATTCTTTACAGTCCCCAAGGGAAGTCAGGCACTACTTTTTCATGAAGACTCAGTGATGTGCTCAAGACCTTGCAACTTGTGAGGAACAGCGCCATGTCCAAAGCCAGGCACACACTCCCTACTCCTTCTACACCACCATCCTTCTCTGCTGATCTCCACACAGCCCAAGCCCCACTTTGGAGACGGCCAGGTGCCCAGGTAATGCAGGTTATGCCACATGTGCACCATCAGCCCAAGCACCCCATCTCACTCACTGCTGCAGACCAGCACTCCATCCCCCTCAGTTCTAGAGAAGTGCAAGCAGTCCGTCTGTGGTTCTGAGACCAACTCAAATGTTGGGCAGAACAGAAGCAGATGCCTGTTTCAGTGTTGGTGGGTCCCCCAGGCCAGATCTGGGCCTGTGAGCAGATGTTGTCAGTCAGTCCACAGGTATCAGCAGACTGGTATGAGTCAGGCCCTTTGTTGTAAGGGACATATATGACACAAATACAGACTAGCAAATTCAGCAACACAGATTTAAGCAAAACCTTATTGGATCAACAAGACAAGGGCTAGAGACATCAGCTCTGTCTTGACTCACAAATCTCTCATGGTAAAAGAGGCCTGTAGCTGCTTCCATCTTTACAAGCCCTGGTTTACATCTCATAGGATGAGCACCTGCTTTTCTCCCGGAAGCACCAGGTCAGATTCCATTGGTTCAGCTGAGTCAAGTGAACAACTTGAGCCAACCACTCTGCCAGGCAGGGGGCTGAAGGAGGGGAATGTGCTGAGGTGATTGGCTTTGACCTAAGTCATGTGCTCCATCTGTGGGCAAGGATCAAATCCATCCAAACATGTGGACTGAAGGGGGAGGCAGGGGATTTCCTGGGAGGAATTAAGATGCGGTTACTAAAAGATAGGTCAGTATAGGTCAGGCACCTAAAAACCCCAGTATCCACTACGTGGTGCTTCAACTCCCTCATAAGCTTGATATTCCCTGCTCCCAAGCACATTCTCATCCTTTCTCTAAATCTAGGGTTGGCAAATATTTTTATGCCCGGGAACAGAGAGCAAATATTTTAGGCTTTACAGGGTTCATGGTCTCTGCGACAGCTACTCTGCCATTGTAGCATAAAAGCAGGCACACACAATATGGAAATGAATGTGTATTACTGTGTGTCCCAATGAAACTTCATTTGGAGATGCCGAAATTTGAAATTCTGTGTAATTTTCATGTGCCACAAAATGTTATTCTTCCTTTGAATTTTTTCAACCATTTAAAAATTAAAACTCCATTTTTGGCCCACAGGCCATACAAAAACTGGTGGGGGCCTGGATTTGGCTCATGGGCCCTGGGGTGTAGTTCTCTGCTCTAAAAGGATGACTGGTGGGAGGTAGGAAAGATGAGGGGCTCTTACACCATTAAAAGGCCCAGGGACCTGGTGAAATCATGATGCTAAGGAACATGAATAAGAAAGAGCTTTAAGAAATCTTTGAGACAAAGTGAAATTCTTATGTTTGGTTAGCAATTTACCTATACTCTCCCACACTAATTTACAGGGAGAAGTCTATTAATCATTCTGGGTGCAGAAAAGAAATCGCATTCTCAGCATAAACATAAATTATCAGCCTAAAACTCAAATTCCTTCAGAGGGATGGGACAAGCGAAAAGTTTTGAATAGCTCAAATAGAACAAATGGATGAGAGGAGATAATGCATCTTTTGAAATACAAACCTGAAAAGATGTTATGCTCAATTACACTGACAAAAGATTTGGGATCCAGCAATATCCTCCGTGGAATTCCACAGCTAAACAGGAATGCTAAATCACGGAGTCTAACTTAAGCAAGAGTAATATAGCATAAGCCACATTACATGCACATCCACTGGGAGTTTGAATCTGCTCTGATGTTACAAAAATGCCCTTTTCCATCTCTATAAGAGGGTGAACTTGCCTGCTAAGACCCCTGCATCTACAAGCTGCCAAGTTCCAAATTGAGTGTCCTGGAAAAAGATCAAGTTCAAGAGAGGTCATAGCGATTGCCTGAGATGTTAAGGGGGAGGAGCCTCAGTTCCAAGCAAACAAGGCTGAGGACAGGAGACGCTGGGGGAAAAAATGAGGGGGCGACCAGGAAGTGTGGTTGGGAAGTCCTCACTGCCATCCTGGGCACGGGCAGGGTGAGCTGTGACACTTTGCTCTTGTCATGCCCCTGACCCTGCTAAAGGCTCCTCCCTGACTACCCACCCCGCCCCCCTCAGCTCCTAGAGCTAGTGCAGGGACCCTGCGAAATCTCTCACTTGACCCCATCACTGTTATTCTTTTCCTGAGTGCATGTTCCTCCTCCCTCAGCCAGTCTGAGTTTCTTATATGATTCTTTGTATTCCTTAGCAGAGCTGGCGCAGAGTAGGTATCGGTTTAACCCTCAGGAGGTGATGCCCTAATAAGGACTTGTGTGTTAGACCATCAGAACAGAAAAGGGAGGTTAGAAGCTGGGAAACGAGTGCTGCTGCTGTCGTCCTTTTCTAGAAGGCAGGTTGAGGTTCTAAGTGAATTATTGGTCTATGCCAGGACAAGTGTGAAAGGCTGGCCCTCGGAATTTGTACCCCAGGTATCTTGGGGATGGGACAGGTGGGCTAAAGGAAACAAAGAAAAAGAGAATTCTGAAGAAATGGAAGAATGGCCCTGCTCTGTGCAGCCATGGGCCTACAAATACAGGAGAGAGGGAATGCTGGTTTGAGCTGCAAATAAGGACATTTCTAAAAAACACAAAGCTCTGCAGTGCAAAAGGCCGCTTTATGAAGTACTGAGCTTCCTATCACCAGAGCTGGCCGCGCAGGGCTAGGAAAATCATCTCCAAGAATGTTCAAATGGGAATTCCAACTTGAGGAGTAGGTGAAAACTAGGGCCTAAGTCATTTTCATCCTCAGACATTTTGGGCTCTGTAGTGTGCCCAGACAGCCCTGAGATCTGAATTCAGTGAGAAATGGATCCAGGAGGCAGAAAGAAGTCTGATTAGTATTTATGGCTGTTGAAGCTGGGTTGGAAAGTAAGGCTTCACCTTTAACTAAAATTGTACCTCTTAATTCTTCCCCCAGCTCCAAGTCCAGACTCAGGTCCTGTGGGCGGAGAATGTGGGTGTACAGGACAGACAGACACCCAGCTGGCATAAGGGAAGTGGTAGCCTGACTTATGACCTGTGGGGCACAGGGGCCCAAGTACCCCAGAGGTGGATCTCCAGACTTGGTTCTTTGGAAGGCCTTGCTGGAAAGGGGTCCCCCCATGATTGCAGGAGAGCACCCAGGTTTCAGAGAATTCCCTCCACACCCATGAGAGTGGCAAACAAGGCAGGTGGGGAAAAAGGCAGATGCTGCCTTCCCCACACTGAGTTCTAGAAACTCAGGGGGAAGGGAAGGGTGCTTCTCCCCACCCCAGCAAAACCTCTGGGGGAATCATAGGAAGCCAGACTCCTTCCCCCAGGGAGGCCATGGTCCCTGGGGTGGATGGAGGCAGTGCTAATCTCCAGGTGCTGGGACAGAGGACATCGACCAACGGCTTCTTAGCCATCTGTTGAGAAATACCAGGGTAAATTAAAACAAGAGTGGATTTGTGACTTCTGTCTTTTCCAAAAAGATAGTGTTGGCAGGTTTATGAGAAAACCATTCCCAAACACCTTGAATTTATATGGCATGCTTATTTCAAAAGCTCTTCCACATCTGTTAGCTCTTTGAAGCCCCTGGAGGCAGGTAGAGCTGGGTGCAGGAGGGGAGACACAAGGTGGGCAGCTTGAAGAAGGCTGCGTGGCTCCCAAGGGAGGGGCTGGGGGTGGAACCAGAACCCTGACTCCTCACATATGTTCAAGAGACTTCTTTTCAGAGAGCTCCGGCCAAGGAGATTATGTGATACAAATGGAAACAAACCAAATGTTTAAGAGCTGGGCAGTCAAGTAGGAGCTGGGGCCACCCCTGTCTCTCTCTCTCTTTCATGTGCACACACAACCCTGCACCTATGTGCCCTATAAATTAACCAGGGTTTAGAGGTAAAGGAATAATGGCTCCTCAAACAGAAACGAAGAGAAGCTGATTGACAAGGAGGCCCCTCATAATCAGTGCTGCAGTAAACTATACTAATTATGGTGTCAATTGGTAACATTATAAAGGTTGAAGCTACATAATGAAAAAAGAACATACACACTGGCAGCGCTAGTTCAGCAAATGTAATTACAGGGTGACATTATTGGCAAATAGTATTTTATGAGGTATTCGCGGGCATGTGGCATAAACATTCCAAAAGTTACAGGCTCTTCAGAGGTGGTGGAACCCAAAACAAGCCAAAGACCCTTGGAAGAGTCCCTGAGGATCATTCTCCTGGCTGAGTCACCTCTTGGCTTCCCCAAAGGAGGAGACATCCTCAAATGGGTCACCACCTTGCACTCTCATTTCTTGTATTTTCCATATCTTTGTCCCTGTGCAGTCCCAAGCTCTTCATTCTTCAAATCATAAGGTCTTGGGCTGCCCAAGGCATCTTAGAAGTCCTGGTCTACAGTGAACGTGAGGGAGAAGCAGAAGTCTGGCCATGCATTCTAGCAATTTTATCCATGTTTAACAATAGTCATGAAACTCTGTTCCAAGCATTGCTCTAGAAGCTCAGGCCACAGTTATGAGCACAACTGCTGCCATTGTGCTCACATTCCATAGTGGTCTCAGGCACGCTGGACTTGTTACATTGGGACTGGCTCTTGCTAGGGTGAGAATTACAAAAGGCCCAGGAGGAAGCTGCAGGGTTTCTCAGAGTCGGCCTTGGAAGGGTCAGAACATCCCTTCTGCCATTATCTATTGATGAGTCAAGTCATTAAGCCCATCTCAAAGTCAAGGGGAGGGAAATTAGACTCCAGCTCTCAATGGGAGGAGTAGCAAAGAATATAAAGCCACCTTTAAGCAACCACATCCCTACCCGCCCCCCGCATAGAAGCACGGCCTCTACTAAAGGCCTGCTTAGCCTCTTGACAACCTAATAAACTTCTCTCATGCACACTCAAATTGTCTTCATTTTCCCCAAATTAATCAAAAGAATCAGCCCATGTTTACTGAGGGCCCACCATGGAAAAAGATGGTGTACTCAGCACCATATGCCATGTACCATATACAATGTACAATGTTCACAGCCTTCCCTCCTGGAATTTACGGGCTGGAGAAGATGCTGTGTGCTTCCAGTTGTTTTAAACTGGAATCTGACATGGAGCCCCAGTATATAAAAGAGATCAAAGCAGGACTCTTCTGGCTAAAGTGAGAGCCTCACAGCACCTCTGCAGAAGCCCTAGCACAGAGAGCCACCATGTGCAAGGGAGCTAGGAAGGTGAGTTCCCTTCTCCACATGAGAAGCTTTTCTGACAAGACAATGTGGACCAGGCCTTACCAGAGAAATAGTGTATTAATGAAAATTTTTTTTTCTTATAAATCTGTGTCAAATTGAATTTAAAAAGGGGGGAAAGAGCAAGATAGTCTTAGGGCTTGTGAAGGCTTCAGATAGGGCTGAATACAGGGGCTCACACAATGTCATATGATAATTAACATGAACTCTATTAGCTAACACAGGATTAGGTCTCTCCAGCTTTCACCTGTGCTGGCTTTATTCTCAGGGACATTTTCTCTATGCCCTTGCCATGACAAGGTGGCCACCAGCAGATCCAAGCCTACATCTGGACAGCCAATGCCACAAAATCCAGTCTGCTTTGCCTAACTCGGGTCTGTGCACAAATCCACACCATCAGAGTGATTAGGGGATGTTCTGCTCTGACTGTAGAAATTCAAAGACTTGTACACACCCTGGTGTCTGGGGTGAGCTGGTGAAATCACATGTTCTGAGAGTGGAGACCAGTGGCGCCCAAAGAGAATGAAGGTTCTCTTACTAAAGGAAAGAATCCTGGAAGGTGGGCAAGCACCAACTCGGAAAGGAAAGGCCATCAAAGAACCGAGAGACAAGGGGGCACATCTCAAAGAGCTTGGCAGTGACTGGTCTCTCCCCACAAGGTAAGAGCAGAAGTCCACTCTCTAGGTCTCACCGCTCATAAATGACCTTCTCTTAAATGTGGTCCCTGTGTTCCTGAGATGTCACTCAAGGCCAGGGGTCAGGACCCTGCTTTGGAGCCTGATCCTGACTCTGCCATCAGCTCTGTGCTTGTCCCATAGGGTTCATGCACCAAGATGTCCTCTGAGCTGGAAGAGCCTTCTAGTGGGGGCTGCAGCCTGAAATAAAGCCAGGAAAGGGAGACACAGGTGCCGCACAGCATTATGAAACATGGCCATTAAGTCGAATGCTTTCGTAACAAAGAATACCACCTTTATTTTCACCAATAAATCTGCTGCTCTAACACATCAGGCTTTAGACTTTATTTTCCCATATAAAATAAATATGGCTAGAGTTTAAGGTTATGGCTACACTATCATTTTCTAAAACTATTTAAGTCAAGCACAGTCTGACTGACCCACGCTGGACAACCTGGGAAGAGAGAAAGGCCACCCCACTCTCAGAACATTTGCCCCACTGAGTGCAACAGCTCACAAGGTAGGCTTCCCCGAGGAACCTCTGGGTTTCATCACTGTTTAATGAATTGTTGCACTCTTTATAGGATAAACAATAAATTGCACATGATTTATCATATTACCCAATAAATCATGTGACAAATCATTAGGCAGAGTGATAAAATCAAGTGTTTTAGAAATAAGTTAATCTATGATGCCAATGTGTAAACTAAACAGTTGCTTAAAAACCCTATTTACTAATCATTTTTACATAAAGAAAGATTAATGATTATGTAGATGACATGTGTACTTATTCCTATAAACATCAGACAGTCGGGTGCCCTGTTGGCCTTTCCCTTTTAGCAAAGACACCCCCCCCACCTCAAAGCTTCCCTTCTGTGGCATAATTCTGTTTGCCTCCCTCCTCCCTGGATTTGCCTTGACTGGGAAAGGAGGTTGGAGAAGTAAGGGCAAGAGAAAGAAATGGTTAATTAAGAGCATGTCACTGGAGGGGTCTGGTGGAGAGGCTGTTCTCACCATAAATTCTGTAATACGCTAATTAACACTTTCATTAGGGCTTGGAGACAGGTTCCAATGCCGCTCGCTTCTCCCGTCTGCGTTCGACCCGGCGCTCTTTCTCACTTGTGACAACTATGTTTATAGCTTCTCTGCCCATCGAGCTGGCTGGCACATCGAATTACCCTCAAGAGTACATGGGCATCACGTCACATTTGCGTGCCCAATATCATACGTGACGAGCTGTGCCACCACCGGGGCCTTTAAAGCACATCCCACAGACGGCCGCCCCTTGGAATGCATAGGCAGATATTAAGCTAAATCTTTTTGGAGTCAAGCTTGTTTCACATCAGTTACACAAACATATTGGTTCCTTGAGAAGAACAAATGCTTTGTGAGTATGGAAACGACTCCCTGACTGAAACCTGAGAAATCATTCCAGGGCTCAAGTCAGCCCTTCCTTCTGAAGGCCGTTTGCTTGGCGAGATTGGGGGAGAGAAAGTGTGGTTTCTAGAATATGAGTTTTGAGCTAAATTCAACTCTGGACATTTGTCTTCTTAGTTTGTCAGAGCCATTATGACAAATACCAAGCAATGGGTTGGCTTAACCAACAAGCCTTTATTGTCTCACAGTTTTGAAGGCTGGATATTCAAAATCAAGATGTCAGCCAGGCAGGGCCTCCTCCCAGGGTGGGTAGCGTCCTGGTGAGGGCAGTCCTGCATCACATGGTGATTTCCTTCTCCTCTCTGGCTTCTTCTGATCGAGTGCGCATGAATTTCCTGTCTTTGGCCACACCGTATCTAATAATAATATCTTCAGAAGGTCTTGTTTACAAATGGGTCACACCCTCAGGAACACAGATTACAGTTTGAACATGTCCTTGTGGGGTACACAATGCAATCCCCAATAACATTCAGACCCAATGTAAAGGGAGAGGCCTGGCAGGCATAACCAGGAAGAAAATGAGCAGTTTTTCTCTCTTGCATGAAAATGCCAGCAATCTTCTCAGGTGCTCCTTCTGACTTTGGATTCCTCCATCACAACAGTTTGAACCCTGAAGCAGGATAAAGCAGAGCACAGTCCATTTCTTGACCCTGGTAATGCAGAGAGAATTAAAGGTGGCTTAGAATTTTTCTAAAACTCACCTCCTCTCTTTCAAATGCATGAAGTCTGTGTTAAATTGCTTGAGAAAATGCTAATCAAGGTTTGGGAGTCACCATTCCTGGCTGTATGAGAGATTGGACAGAGGATGAGAGATGAGAGAAGAGTCAAAGACTGTACTTCATTATCACTCTTCTGAAAAACTCCAAAAAGTGAGATGGATGAATTTTACTGACAACTTCAGCTTCAATGAACTACCTGGAAAATATGGTCTTCAAGGCAGAAATCCAAAAATGTGCTTTTACATGTGGTGTTTAGCCTCCAACCAACAGGCAGAACATAAGTGGAAGGAATATAATAGGAATTCGAAGTTGCTTGCATAACCTTGAATATGGCTTTCCCCCAACCCTCCTCCTGAAAAGCCCCTAGCTCAGAATGGGATGAAGCTCTTAGACTCAGAGGACCTGAACCCAATTTCCAAGGTAATTCAGGAAAAATATTCACAGTAAGTTATATGTCAAATACCCAGAAAAGAAATAGACTGAATGACAACAGACTCTTCATCCTATTTTCTCTCCTTCTTATGCAAACCATCTTCAAATCCACCCTGTCTCACATTTCAAAATATCACCTATATCAGTCAGGATCAGTTGAGTGCTGCTACAGAAACATATAAGATCAAAATCTCAGTAGCTTGGGGAGCAAGTGTAGCTCAGTGGTTGAGCTCATGCTTCCCATGTATAAGGTTCCAGGTTCAATCCACGGTACCTCCTAAAAAAGAAAAAAAAATTTTTTTTAATCTCAGTAGCTTAAAATAAAAACTTATTTCTTTCTCACCATGGACTGAGGAACTTCCAGTGGCAGCTCAACAGTATGATCTGCTTCAGTCCACCAGGATGTCTATGGCATTATGTGCCTCCTTTACCACTGAGGAAGAGAGCCTGCAGAGCAAGCACTAGTTCTCAAATGCTTTCACTTGAATGGATGCATCCTATTTTATTGGCCAGAAGTAATTACATAGCCATACCTAACTTCAAGGAGGGCAAGTATAACCTAAAGTTCAAGAGCATGGATTCTGGAGTCAAGAGAGCCTGTGCTTGAATCCCGGCTCTACCTCTTATTACCCGCATGGCCTTGGGCAAGTTAATTAACTTCTGTGCATCTCAGTTGGCTAATCTACACCACCACCACCACTGGGCTAGAAAGGGTGCCTAGGTTGGTGAGAGGATTAAGTAACCTAATACATGTAAAGCCCTTGTAAGTACATGTAGCATTGAGTGAGGGATTTAGAAATGTTTTCAATGACTATGATGCTTT
The DNA here is from genome assembly GCA_029593785.1 of Cabassous unicinctus. NCBI lineage: Eukaryota > Metazoa > Chordata > Mammalia > Cingulata > Chlamyphoridae > Cabassous > Cabassous unicinctus. The sequence continues at coordinate 6,669 of JAQZBX010004707.1, read as the reverse complement.
ACAATCTACCAGGGCTGCCCACAACCATTGTACCATTTGATCACTGTAATTTATTGGAGGAACAATTGCACTGTCTTCTCCATCCCCACCCCCATTTCAAAGGCCAGTGATGATAAATCAGATATTCACTGAGAAAGGCCTTTGGAAATTAAAATTGGAAGTAGAGACTGGAAGGAAATTATTTGGTCTGCATATGAAAATGGGATGATTTTGAAGTGGTGTGGCAATGTGGCAGAGACCACCATACCTGCCAACTAGTCCGTATGTCCCCTGCATTCTCCATCTCTCTCATAGCTAAGTGAGCCTTATGGCTAGGTAAGGCCAATGAGTTGGGAGAAGTAACAAGGCCACTTTCAAGACCCAGGGTTTGGCTGCAGGTGCCGGGCTCCCCAGCACCCTCCTCTCTCCTGTCACATAGCTGAGGGGATGCCATGTTGAGAAGGTGAAGTCTGATTTGCTGAGTCACCCGTGGATGATGATGTTCCTGAAGACCCACATTGGAATTGCATGTGTGAGAATGAACTTTTGTTGAGCTAAGCCCTGATGTCTTAGACTTCTTTGTTCTTATAGCATGTCCTAGCCTAAACTGACTAATACAAAGAGGCTTTGCTCCTGAAAGACAAGACCAAAGAACAGAGAGGATACCCAAGCCACAGGATGGAGTGACAGGAAGTCTCTTAAGAACAAAACTAGTTCATAAAAATTTTAAGCTGTTTGACATTGCTGTAATGTAAATACAGTTTATCTCTCCTTTTCTGTATTTGTTTTATTTGATTTTGTATTTTATTTGTTGAATTTTTGTATGGTAGGAGCAATTAAAGAAAGAAACTAAGCAACACATTTAGGTTCATACCAGAACAATGATAAAGAAAGAGATACAAGTCACAGCATGGAGTCCTGAAGTTGAAAGTTGGAGCTAGATATGCTTATGATAACATACCAATACAACCACTCCAGATGTCTTAGGGAGGACATTAAACTTTTCATGGGATTTGGAGAAGATCAGTAATCTGATTATACTGTAAGGGAGAGGGAGGAGGGAGAGTTGGGGCATATGGGAATCCCCCTATATTTTCGATGTATCACTTACATAATCTAAAGCTTCTTTAAAGAGAAAAGTAAAGAAAAATTTTAAAAATGTAAAAAAACCTGAGTTAAGGTTGAACAGTGATTAATATCTCAAATTTACAGGTGACAGAAAAACAAACATGATCCTGAGATACTGAATAACTTTCCCAAAATCACTACACTGCAGTGTGGTGAACTCAAGACAAGAATTCAGATCTTAGCATTCACACATTGGCCAATTTCAGTAGAGTCAAGGTCAACAGTGACCTCATAAGTCCAATGGTTAATTCTTTGTCATCACTTATTTGACATATCTGTAGCATTTGATGCACTTAATTATTCCCTATTCCTTGGAACACTTTCTTCATTTGGCTTTCACAGCACAGCATTACTTGGGTTTCCTCTGACATCATGAGCTGCAATTTTCTGGTTTCCTTTTCTAAATCCTCCTCATTTCCTCAACCTCAATGCTGAAGATGCTTTGGGGCTCAGTCTTTGGACCTCTTCTGTTATATCTCTAAATTCACTCCCTTGGTGAGTTCATCTAGTCTCAGCTTTAATTTCCATCTATATGCTGATAAATCCAACAGATTTATAACTCCAGCCAGAAACTTTCCCTTAAACTTCAGAATTGTATACCCAGCTTTTTGCATATGTCACCTAGATGTCAAATGTGCATCTCACACATTTAACGTGTGTACAGTGAAGTTCTGATCTTCCGCTCTCACCCAACCTACTCCTTCTCAATATTCTGCATCTCAATAGAACACTAGGGATTGTCCAAATTATTCTCTTTTTCTCTCATCCCACATTCGGCCCATAAGCAAATCATGTTGGTTCTACTGGAGTCCTGAACCAATTCCACAACAGACTCTGGGATTCAAACTGTTGTCATGCCCCACCTGCATTACTGCAGCAGGTCTCCCTGAGTCAGTCCTTCAGGTCTTTGCTCAAATATCACTTTCAATGTGAGGCTTTCCTTAACTCCATCATATTTAAAATCAATTAACACCCCTCCTTCCAGGAACACTCCTTACACCCCTTCCCCCAGCATCTAGGATCTTCTAGCATGCTACATAATTTACTTATTTTTTCCTTACTCTATTGCCCTCCTACAAGAATGTGAGCTCCAGAAGGACAGGGATTTTTGCTATATCCCCAGGGTGTAGAGCAGCACATGGCATAGGTAGGTGCTCTGTAACTTTTTGTGGAAGGTGCCTCTATGCACCTTTAAGTTTCCTCCAGCCTGACCTCCTACCTTCTGCTCTCTCCTTCTAGCTCCCATCTAGTTGTGTGAATTCCTCTCACCATGGTCTCTTTCTCCAACCATGTTTTTCAACCTGATGATTTGGGGGACAGGCTGCCTGGCTCCCCTGTTCACTCCTCTCCTTGCTTCTCAGGCCAGCATATCAAAGAATCCTCCCTGCCCCCTCATCAGACTCAAGGTCCTGATATTTTTCTGCACTCACCAGGCTTATGTTCTACTTTGCTAGAACTGAAATTAGAACTTGAGAGTCCAGCAATTCTGTTTCTTTTTTCCATGAACATTTTCCTGACTACTCCAACCCACACTTACCTCTTTCATTTCTGAATTATTTTAGGCCATGACTAATAATAATGATAATAATAATAATGAAACAGTATGTGTTTACATACATCTCTCTTTAAATGTCTGTGACAACAGTATTAAGAAGATGTTATCATACCCATTTTACCAACAAGGAAACTGAGGCCCAGAGAAGCTAATCTACTTGTCCAAGTTACAAAGAGTTAATAGAGTAAACATTCTAATGTAGGTTGGTCTAAACTTAAAACTTGTGTCCTTAATTCTGTCATACTTATTGTCAGAAGCCAAAGTTGAATTTCTGGTCATTTTCTAGTTATTCTGGGAAGTGGGATTCAGGTTCCCTGGTGGCTCACTTGCATGAACTGTCCTATCCCTGGTCTGTGAGTCTGTGAACCCTACAGGACTTGGCACAGGTGTGGCTTATTAGACACTTTCTGCCAGATTCATGATGCAAACTATTTCATGGCCTCTGGGGTGGGGGTAGGGGGATGCCTTTTCAGAGCCATTAGCCAGGAAAGAATGTCCAGGCAGGAAAGTGCCTTGCAGGGAACTGGGAAACAGAACCTTACTCCTCAGGCCCTTCTTCATTATCACCTTGGTGAAAACCACAATGGCTCACGCATGCTCAAAGAGACAAGTGTGCCTGTTCATTTTCTGATGAAATGATTTCCTGCTCCATCAGTGACAATTTCAGGGACTGTTGCTACAGGTCTCAGACACCTCTGGAAGCAGCCAGTATAAATCCATCCATCCACCTACCTACCTACCTGCCCACCAATGTTTGTTTTTTTTTTTTCTTTCTTTCATTTTCCTTTTTTCAATGTATGTTTATTGATGCCTCCCTGGGTACTCAGTCCTAGGAGATATCTAACCTCTCTTTTTGCAAGAATTACAAAGAAACTGGTACAAGTACTAAGTCAAAGAGCAAGATAAGTTACTCTCTTTATGCACTGTGCTTCCCAGTTTAGCATGTTCTCATAGATTTCATTTTAACCTAAGCATATTCTAACTGTAGACAATGTATCAATGAAGAAATTTGTCCAGGATCCTAGATGAGATACATAGATGATTCAGAGTTCAAACCCAGCTTTCAGATACCAAGTTCAGCGCTCATTCTTTCCTAATACACAAGAGATAGGCTCAGAAAATAGGCAGGGACTGGTTCTGCCCTCCTCCTTATTGACTGCCTCATGCAAGACAGCACTCACCACCTCTAGCTGCCATCTTATCTTGGGTATGTAACCTCTGGAAGGTAGAGACAATTCCTTGCACTTCCTTTGTGTCTCCGAAGAATGGGCCTTGGAAACTTCAGGGTCCAGCGATGCTCTCCCTTAGCCGTGGAGTCTTCCCGACTGCTCCAGTCCACACAGGCCCAGCTCATAGTGAGCAAAGTATGCAGTAGGTACTCAATAACCATGTGCTGGCTGAGAGAATGTGGAGCAAGTGTGATCTCGGACCTCAGCATCTCTATAACTGTTTTTCTCTATCCACATCCCCCTTCATGATCTCCTCCCTTCTCCTGAATTTGGGATATAAGCCAGCCTTGGAAGCAAGAGGTATAGGTCAGGCATACTCAAGTCCAAAGACACTGGATGTCTCCAAGGGCCACGGGAATCAACCACAAACCCTTCAAACAAAACCTACTCTAACTTCCAACTTTTGTTCTAAAATGGAAAATCACACACCCACACCCTGGATTCGTCACCAGCCCCCTTCCACAACCAGGCCATCTATACATATTGTCAACTCTCAACCTCTTAAGGGGCTCGGGACTGCCTTACCGAATGCCTTTGATTAGCGACTCTGTGCGGCGTGGTTCTGGTGGAGTTACTCTCAATGCCAAGTGCTGCTCAGGGAGGGTAAATGGCTCACCCCAAACAGACAGCCAGTCCACACCCAAGCCAGGAAGCAAGCAAAGGGTCTCAACTCCCACTTGAGGTTCTAACCACTAGACTGAGCTCCTGTTGCTCTACAAAAGCGATTTGCTTTTAATTAAAATAGGAGCATAAATTATTTTTATCCCAGTATTATTGGGCGGTAAGTAAATTCACAGTAACTCACTGGATTTTTAAAAATCTATTTTAAATATAAACATGTTGCCATATTTTCTGTGGGTTTGAAAGCTTATGTTAAGTTTGCAAATAAGTCAACTCCATAAAGATAACATCTTTCCCTAAAAAATGTGTTGCAATCTAGTGGCATGCTATGGAAAATTAACATATTATTAAGAAAATATATGGACCCTTCCTCAGTTAAAAGGCCACAGGTAGACCTGCATTCATTACCTGCCCCTGATGCCAGATTGATGGACAGGGCAGCCTCCAAGCCAACTCCCCCAGGGATGTTCTCTGTGGCCCTTCCAAGGCTCACAAGCAACATGAAGCTGTTATTTTATTTTGGGTCATACTGAACTTTATTTTTGAATCTACCTTGTTACATGTCTGACAGATTCTGTATTCACAGAGGGACCTGCACCACTTTGGTCCACCCTGGAAAGACACCATCTCGGACAGGGCTGCATGGAAATGTACAGAGCTCTCCCAGCCCAGCTGTCTGTCTGTGAGCCGCTGAGCCAGTGAAACCGCTGGAAGGACATTGTTAGCCAGACCTCGGTGACCATAGCTCCACCCCTCAGTGATGGGAACCAAGCCCTATGCTTCTAACCCATTACAAGGAAAACAAAAGACAAAGGCCATACAGGGCCACATATCCTTTTCGGGCCCGATGCGATGCTACCTGTGTGTAGCTTCCCAGGTGAATCTTCTGGTCCTGCTTCCTCTGTATCCATTTCTCCCCTAAAGAGGGGTCCAGGAGCCCAGCAGATTCACCAAGGGCCATGGCTCTTCTCATGCCTCATTGGTTTCAACCCTGCCCTGGGCTTGAGCATTTGAGGGGTTCAGTCCATACCACAGCCCCACCTGCCTTGACTCTGCTTCTCTCCCTCCCCTCCAGGGACCCCTGGTCTTCAGATATTTTTACCCAAATAAAAAGGCTTATGTAAATACAAAAAAGGAAAAGCTGTCAAAACCTGCATGAGTTGTTTAAATACCATGAATAAGAACCAGTAACAATAAGCACATCAATGAAGATGTGTTTCCTTCAGACTTGGCCATGTGCCACCCAATGCCAGTCCCCCAGAAGATGCCGAGCAGCAAATGTGCTGGGCTCACCCGCCCCTTCGCAGCGTCCCCTCCCCAGTAAAACATTTTCGACAAGCAACTCATCTCGATCCCTTTCCCGCAGCTTTCCTTTCATTTGCATTCTCATTACGATAATGTGATTTTGCAAAGTGGGAGGGTGTACGTCCTCACCATGCAGAGAAAACACGGTGCCCCAGGTTCTGGATGAGCATGTGCCCACTGGGGCACAGCGCCTCCGAGAGAGGAGCCAGCCAAGTTTGGCACTCTGTGCGAGCCACGGCTGGTGAATGAGTGCGGGGACATCATAACCAAATGACGGGGACCTTTGATGAAAAACTTCAGAATTAACCCAAACCAGAAAGGAGGTTTTGAATCAAAGGAAATGCCTTTTTTTTTTTTTTTTCAAATTAGCCCTAGCATCAGAAAAGGGAAAAACAAAGTGATTTCACAGAGAATCGGAAAAGTATACATTTGCCCTGTCCTGCTATTTTATTTCTTGACGATGTTTGCCTGTGACTTTAAATTGTCATATGTGAACTTTTAAAAGTGCTAATAATTCCCTCAGCCATTCCAAGACATGACTTAACAAATAATGCTCTGAGCATGTCTCTTGATTTATTCTTGTTAGGTTTTTGTTTTGTCTTATTTTGTTTTTTAATGTACATGTGCTGAATGGCATCTTGTAATTTTTAAAATTTTGTCATTTAAAAGCAAAGAATAAGCCATGCAAACTGTGTTTCCTCACATCCTAAGCTGTTTAAGTTTTTCTAGTTTAGGGAATCGTGTATCTTTTATTTCTTGGAAAACTGGAAAAGCTTATGAGACCAAAAAACTTAGCAAAGCAAACCTTTCAGTATTTGCTTAGCTGGTCTTTACCTCGAGTAGGGAAAGAAA